>JACDJE010000268.1:15946-92829 GCA_016647715.1 Pavo muticus | reverse complement strand
GTGGGGGGGGTTATTACAGTTCCAGTGATTGACATACAGAATCCTTCATCTCAGCTATGAACTAGCTGTGTGATATGATAATTCCTGAAGACCTACTCTCATGAATGCTAACAAGCTACTTGGAAACTCAGCAAATCTCCCCTGTCTACATTTTTCCCTGTTAATGACTTATTTACACTAAATCAGTTCACAACCACCATGCTGTGTTAACTGTAATGTATATATTTTGTCTTCATACTTTTGTTTCCTTTGCTTTTTCACTGATGCTAAGCACATGATTTTTAAGTAGCCTTTGATTAGAATTTTGTCTATAGGTCAAACTTCCTCTTGAATATCAGGGCCTAGTCATGCTACTTAGGGATTAACTGCAATGGGCAAAATCCAACACTGAAGCGGATTACTGACAAATTGAGGGCTGAACTTTTGAAAATGAAGTACGTTTTCAGCCTTTGAGACTTCACAGGCGATAAAACACCATGGATATCATTGAATGCAACTGAACAGATGATTTCTGCTTTCTTAGATAGCAAGCAACCTTAACATATTTAAAATTGTACAGACAAACTGACCATGAGGGTAGAATCCCCACAGATACAGAATTCCCACAAGTTCATAAAATTAGACCACTGAATACTGTAAACAAATACAGCTGAGAGAGAAGTCAAAATACAGACAGACAAACAGCAAAGATGCCACCCTAAAAAAGGAGGCTAAGTTTCAATGATTCTGTTGTTAATTAATATAGCTATTTTGTTGCTATCGCTGTGGCCTCAACATTTTAATAAAAACTAGAAGTATGACTCTAACTGGAAATTCCACTATGTTTATCTTCAGAACTTTTGCTCTTCAAATAAAGAGGTAGCTCCAACATATGCAGCAATATTATGCAGTGATTTGGGATACTACATTGCATTGTAGTTGATGGTGAACAGAGTTCAGTCGCCCATTCTCATTCTGGAAGATCATTAAATCACTCTCCTAGAGCGCATTAGAGCAGGTGCTATACACTTTCCTGCCACATCTGTGCTATCTAGATTAAAGACATTTATTCAAATTTTCTCTAGTTCTTTACAGAACAATTTTATCTCATGTTGTATCTCTATATTACTTGGACCCATAATGATATCAACATTGTTCAAAAAAATTATTTTTGCAACAGCCTTCATGAAAATCCTATTTGCACAAAATTTTGTTCTGCATTATCAAAATATGGTACTAGGCTAGAGGAGCCATGTACTTTTGATGCAGAGGAAAAGCTCAAAACATGGTAAGAGGGGAGCAAAGAGTCCTGGTTTCAAACATCTTGATCAGCTAGGCTTGTGTCTCTTTTGAAGACTCTAAATCTGCAAGGAAATGGTGCTTTAGGACCTGATCAGACAGTCATTCACGGTTAAAGGCTCCACACATTCTTCCACATGGCCTTCCATCTTGTGTGACTACTGGAATATTGTGACTATGCTCAAAGCAGCATGCACTGAGGGGGAGCTCTAAAACTTCTCTTCAGTACAGCTGCTCAGCTGTCCCAGGATGCAATTCAAAAAGGAAATTTGTTAACCTCACTGTTCTGACCACTGTTTTATATAGCACTAAAGCAGTTCCTGGTGTCAGAAGTTTGTATTGAGGTACTGCAAACTGAATAAGTAGAATTTGCAAATCTCCTTTTGAGAGGATTGGTTTGTGAAGGGTGTTTCATGAACTGAATCCAAATGTGAATCCAAACCCTCAAGACTAGGAGTGTTTTGTTTTGTGCTGTGTTATTTTGTTTGGAAAGATGTGTTCTCTTAGTAGAATTAGGTAGGGGGATACAAGAGAGAAGGAGAAAGAAAAAGCTGAGGAGACCTAGAATGTATAACTGTGTGTGTGATGATCTCTCCCTCTTTCCTGCAGCTGTATTCAATTCCTTGCAAGCATAACTTCAAAATACCATGTGATGTTTTCCAACCTTCATTCTACCCAGTTTCAGGTCACCTCAATTCTGTTTGTCTAAGATACTCTAAATAAGAAACAGAGAACAACAAAACAGACTTTGCTCTTTTTTAAAGAGAGAAAGAAAAAAAAAAACTTTTGTTTTAAAGCTTTTCTAAAGCTTTAGTTATTTAGGTCTCTCCATGATTTTTTACTCTCTCATTTTGGATCTGTTCTGTCAAATGATGAATCAGTCTTGATGTGTTTTGTAGAAGTTCAGTCTCAAACACTGAACATCAAATATCCTTAGCTGTGGCTTAGGTATAGCAAGCAGAAGTGTAGGTGAAAATCATGCATTAGTTTAAGAACTTATTCTAAAGCTGTACTTGCATGTCAGGGATAAAGATTATACCTTTTTAGACATGAATGAAACATTAGTAACTTGCACTTCAGGTGCCAGTCTTTTTTTTTCTTCTTTTTTTCCTTTCTGCATAACAGTGGAGACATATTTGTTGCTACAATGAATCACGTGCTCAAAGAGCCTCCCTGTCTCTGCTAGGGATGTAGAGACGTACATTAATTATACTCCCTTACTCTAAATTCTTATATTAGGGGATATAAGTAACAGGCAATTTATTGATAAACTTCTTCTAATTCTAAAGATAAGAAATAGACTCATATAAATAAAGGAAGTTTATAAACATTGATTTTACTGAAGAGATTTGTCTTACATCCACAGGTCATGGAGTGAATGAATTGCAGAAAAAACTTAGATGTTGGGAAATGCAGCATTAATTGTCCCTAAAAAATCAAGCCTATGATAGATAAAATTAGCCATTTTGAATCTTGTATTATTTGAAACTCTGCTTGTTAAAGAGTATGCATCTATAAAAGCAAGCAGGCTTTGTGTCCTGTGAATTTAGATCTGGATACATATTTTTTGTCCATAACTTTAACTTTCTGCTAAGTAGCTCAAAAACATGCTGGAAATTGTCTGACATAGCTCCAGTATTACTGGTAAACTTTAATTTCAAAAAGTGCTGTAGACACAAAATCAAGAACAACTTTTTGGCAGCCAATTCTCCTTTGAATTGAACATGACCTGTTAAAAGGCAGGCCAAGGACTTTGCGACAAACTGTGCAAAGTAATTTCTTGTCAAAATTTTCTATATAATTTTCCCCATCAGGAAGTCCTCTTTGTTAGATGCAGAAATAATTCTACTGTCCATCTCTCTCCTGTACAATGAAATGCTGGAGCTATACCAACGTGGCAGTTGTTTAAAATTAAAAATTAAATAATTACACTGATTTATGCACAAAAAGAATGCTGAGGATAATGTATTCAGCCTGCAGCAGCCAATGACACACATCACAGCGTACAGTATGCTGTCACATTCTAGTGCTGTATATAAATGTTAACCCTGCTATTCATTTTCAATTTAAAATTCATTAATATTAGCTTTATTGTGATGACAAATCTTATAATGAAGACAGTTGATTAATGTATTCTTTTTTTTTTTTTAAATGAAGGACAGGCAAAGGCAAGAATGCAAGAATGAACCTCAATGCAATGATGAGTGTGTCTTTTATTTTTCATTGGTAAATGCATTAATTAATCCTGTTCTTATTCATGGTGAAATAGGCTATAGGTGAAGACATGCAGAAGGAAAGATGGCAACTAATTACATATGAAAAATTGCTAGGAAATGCTAAAGAAAAACCAAGAACAATGCTTTCGTTTTTATGTAGTTTTATACATACAATTAATTGCTTTTCAGTATGATTAATTGCTTAACATGCATTCATTGACTTTTTGTTAATTTTAGATTGTTTTACACATCTCAAAGGTTCTACAGACATTGTTATTTAATCTCTTGGTTTACTGAAGCACAGAACAAATCATTGACTTGATTTTTTTTGTTTGTTTGTTTATTTTTTTTTCTTATTTCCTCCAGCTAACAAAAGACAGTAGAAACATGGAATAGTGTGTTTTTAAGTAGTTTCCTCTAATATCACGTCTTGCTATTACGTATTCCAAACACAGAAAAACATAACTTTTCAGAGAAAAAAGAATAAGGTAGTTATTGAACTAAAAGGTGTTTTAGTTGAAGAAATAGTTGTTGAAGGATATATCATTGCGTGATGCTGAGAATCATGCCATGGAGAACCATGGAAGAGGATCTTTGGATAATGTTTTGGATTACGGTTGGAACTTGCAGAACCTCCCTGTGCAGCCTGTCTGTCCTTCTGTCTGATGGGCCTCATGGTTCTTATTATGTTTTGGAACCTTCTTTGTTTAAAGTTATGTCTATTGTTTTCTCACTGTGAAAAGCCTGCTTCTGTCTTCTAAATGATCTCCACGTAGGCAGGGAGCCATTATACCCATTAAACCTCAGAGATGATTTCACTCGCTATTGATTCTTTTTGTATACTTGTTAGCATATGTTAGAGTCTTGATGAGTAGAGTCTGGTCTATCAGTAGGTTTTCCAGAAATGAGTAAAGATTCTAGTATTTCTTCCTTATAGAGTTAATGGATTAAAAAATAATAATAATAATAATAATAATAAAAAAAATAAATTCATATAAGGGGATGGAAATTCACCAAACTCTTCTGTGACATAGAAATAAACTTCTTCTAAACAAAAGAGATTTCTATATATTTGGGGAATTTGATTAATCTTACATCAGTATAATTTCATATTTTAAATAAAACATTGCATTTTGCAAATTTTGGTAAAAGTTGTGAAAACTGCCTTGAGATATGATAGACTTACATGGTCTTTCCCAAAAGGTGCTCCTCCTCTGTTTCTATAGGAAAGATGAAAGGAAAATTTTCAAGTTGGGAAAATTTCTAAAGAGCAGAGAAACCACTAGCAGCAAAAGACATTCAAAGACAAAGACTTTGATACTAACAATCTGGAGTTGTATCATGTTCTTACTTTAAAGCAGAATTCCATCAAATATATTAAAGATAACTGCTTAAACTTAATAATTTTCAGCACAGTACAGCTTAGTATAGGTACTTTACAATTCTGAGTTCACAGTTCTTAACAGCGCTGTCAACACTGGGTAAGTCTTGTCACTCACAGGGAGAGATGAAAATGTTTGACAAATATTTAACCAGTAGTAGAGAGTGAAAGGTCAACATATGTATTAATCTATTAAAGCAATACATATACATGCAAAGCAGGGTGTATTTCTGCTTAATTCACAGTGGCTGAACTGCTCCACATCTGCTCACAAAGGCTTAACCATGAAGAAGCATACAAGAAATAAAGCAAGATTTTAAAGCAGAAACTTATTATATTGTATTCTAATTAAAGAGAAAAGTGCTCAGGGCACAAAATGCAATTGATTAAAATGAGTACAAGGTGAATTAAAGCAAATTTAGAGAAAGACTTTAAAGTCTTTTGCAGCTTAGATCAATAATGTATGTTAACTTAATGATTACCTGGAAATTATTCTTGTAGTAAAATATGGGTTTAGTTTAAATATAGAGTGAGACCAAGGAATAAAATAGGAAATAAAGTATTATTGTGCTATTTTTAGGACCACATTGTGTTCTGGCCATTATCCAAATGTGGAATTTCATCATACATCAAGGTTCTTGTCAATATTGTCTCATTAAACAGATCTGGATTCAAGGGGATGTTTCTCATTATTACAGAGGAGATTTTATACTCCTGTAAGGAATACATAGTATGCTCATTTTGTAATATATTTAAATCATTTCTCAGGCTGCATAAAGGGTCCTTTCTGTAAATGCATTCAGAAAATCTATTCAGCCACTACCTGTTCTGCTTTGTCCCCTATGTTCTCCCTGCTCTGAAGAAGGTCATGTGCTCTTTTTTTCCTAAGGTGGCCTGTGTTTTGGCTTATCTCAGCCCCAAAAGATCAGTGAGAAGGCTGAGAGTTCAATCTCTTTTTGTAGTGCAGCTTCAAAGTATAGAACAGGAACTGGAGAAAGACAGACCAAAGCTAATCTGTTATATATGCCATATATACCATACTTGTTTTCACGTTGGTTTCTTAATTTGTCCTCAGTGAATTCCTTCAATTCCCAGTACTCTTGGAATGCTTCCAAACATTTACCCTTTTTTTTTTTTTTGACCATCTCTGTGGAGCTCTTCTGTGTTCACTGCGTATTCTGTGTTTATTATCTGTGCTTTCAAATAAAATTGAGCACTGCATGTAGTTTCAGAGTTAAAAGTAATATATATATTTGTACTATACATATATCAGAAAGGGGAAGAGCTACAGAGATATATTGCTATTCACTCGGGTTCATCAGCTATATATATTCTGAAACATCCAAAAGTGATGAGTTAAGGCCGGTCATGTCAACCCAGCCACTGTGAGTCTGAAGGTTTTCCTGAGTGCCCTGCTTCAGGCAAGGGGAAGAAATTAGGGGAAAGGAAAGCATGCATCTCTCTGCCTGTCTGAGGATGACAGCCTTGCAGGTTTGCACACTTTATCTCCAGCCACAGGCGGTACCAGAGGGCTGCCAGGCCCACTTCCTTACTGCCTGATTGCGGTGCTGCCATAAGGCCTCCTCTCTTCATCACCAGGGGTGAATTGCTTACCTCCACACAGCTCAGAGCCCCAATTTCCCTTCTTTTGGTAATCCAGAAATTTTGCCCTATTTGTGGCTCTCCTAAATCCAGCATGGTCTAACTTCTGATTAAACTGAAGTGTTATCATTCAAAGACTGCAGAAGGCTTAAATGAGTGTTTCCTTGCAGGTATGCGGCCCACATACTGCCAGATGAAGATTTCTGGCTTTTCCTCTGCAAATGTTACCATTTCATAGGTGTAGTGGGTCACTTATATCTATCAGAAATAGCTCTGTCTGTTTTAAAATATGTGTCTGTACATAGCTTCATGGGGATTTTTGTTATGCCCTCTGATCCGCATTACTAATAGTGCTGCTTTCATCACTGTTTCACAATATGTGTATTTTTGTAAACTCTGTTTTCCCCTTCTTCAAACCTGTTGAAATTCTAGGGTATTGCAGAGTAACCCAGAACAGCTCCTAAATCATTTCACATCCATGTATAGAGAAACCCACTCACATTTTCTAATCTGCGCAAATATACATTTCTTGCACATGCTTATGCCTTAACTCACTTTCTTACGTGTCAATCACTCAGGCACAGTACAGAGAGGTTTCTCAAAGAAGACTTATAAAGCCTGAAGAGCAGCTACTTGCTATTTGTGACATAAAGTGCTTTTGCAGCTCTGAGGAGCTGAAATATGACCTGTTTGTTTCACTGCAGTGCACAGCAGAACACATGAGAAATCAGCCTAGAGAAACTTAAAAGGAAATATTGAGCAGCTCTGTCTTTTTAAGCACTCTAATCTCTTAATAAGAGTTGGCAGGTTCTAAGTTTTGCACTGATTTCTTTCTCCTTTTTTGGTTATCTCAGTTCTGTAGAGGTAGATTCATTTTCTGGGTTCAGTAAGTATTCTTCCACCTGCCTTGAAATGGAACTGTGGGCCCTCTGTTAAATAGATTAGGAGGTTATCTAATTTCACTGTTACTTCTACAAGTATCTTTGTTTTCTGTGATGAAATGCTCTTTTGTAGTTTTCTGGAGCAGTAATCTTCGTGTATCACAATAAATGTCCTTACCCAGCTCACAACAATAACACAATAAGGTGGGAAGGAAGGCTATGCTTTAATTCTTCAGCAAAGACATTCAGAGCAGTGTGAAACAACAGGACCCATTCCTACATCAACAAGTCTCCAGTGAACGTTGCATTTGCAGTTAACCCCTTACTAGCGTCATTACCAGATATTCACCATGTAAAATTTCACCCTATTATTATGAGGGTTGCTCCAAAAGAAATGCCTCCTATTTTATTATGTTGGCCCATGTCATCAGAGGCAGATGCTGATGGTCTGGCAGTAAAGGTTGAACCTTCCCACCATTATTCCATTACATTTTGTTGCCGTGCAACAGATGGCAGCAGAGGGGCAATGTGACAGAATGGTGTCTGACATGGAACTGTGGATGAAGCAAAGGTGTATCATTGAGTTCCACCATGTGGAAGAAATGGCAGGAATTGACACTGATTGATGCTTGTTGAACATATATGGAAAACAAACAGTGGATATGAGCACAGTGAGGCATTTCAGCAATGGCAACAGCGATATGAAATACAGGCCATGTTCTGGATGGTCATGCAGACTTCGACAAGCATGGCTTGCAGGCTCTTGTACATAGAATCGTATAATGGTTTGGTGCTGGCAAAAAATGCATGGTTTGTGGTGGTAAATGCATAGCTTATGTTGAAAAACCATGTTTTGTATGTGAGAATTTGCTCTATCAATTAGTATTATCGTGCTCCTTATTCCTGTTGTAGTTTCCATGGAAAAAAATAGGAGGCATTATTTTCTTAGCAACCTAGGTAGTAAGAGTATCTTATGTATCTGTAAAAATGAAGAAATACCGAGAAGCATGATACTTCACAATTGGGCAAGTGGAAAGATGTGGTAAAGTGCAGATCTTAAATTTTAACAGAGTGGTTTTAACACTGGATGCAAAAAATAAGTAAACAGATTGGGAAACACTAATATCAAACACTGGGATAGAGATTTATTGATGGGGAGAGAGTGTCTGCAGCATGTCATGCCTGATGACGTGATCTCCATGAAGCATGATGCAAAAACATTGTTGTTGTTACATCAAGCTACTTATGTGGAGCCAGTCTTTGCAGTATGTGATTGGGAATGTAATTTTGCCGCAACATGAGTTGGTCCTGGGAGATCTCACTCAGCCACATAAGGTAGCCTCTGGGAGAGGAAAGGCCATTAGTTCTCCAAGCAGCGACCCCTGTGAGACACGGTGTGCCATCAAGAAAGGCATGCTGTACTCTGCTGCTGTTGCAGGTTTGAGACAGGTACAACTGATAGTCTTTCTGTAGATAATGCTCTTTGTTCCCAGCATTCCTCTTTCATATGCACTGAAAAAATCCCTAGCCAAATAACAGCCACAGACATTAAACACATGTAAATAAATTGACTTCAGACGGATGAAAGTTAAATGTGCACCTGAGGGCCTTTCAAAATCAAGGATGAAAAATGCACAGTGAATGGTAATAGTATCTTACACAACTTTGCTCACACTTTGTATAAAATAGTCCAATACCCTGTAGTTTTGCAGATTCATCCTTTTATTCATTCATTCATTGTCTAAAATGATGTTCTGTTAAGAAGGAAAGAAAGCCTGCTGACAATGTAAACAATACCAATATTGCAAAGGATAACTTCTGTTCTAATATGTAAAATATCAAGAGCAAATGGCACTACCTGGCTCACACCCATACTGCCCAGAGCTAATTCACCTCTCTGGGAGATTTAGGAATTTGCAGCAGTTCAAAGGGATAGCTGAGGAGGCAGCTAACCATTAAACAGTGTGGATGATCAGTATCCATCACTTTCTCTCTGGCTCTTTTTCTTTTCTTGCTTCCTTTTTTGAAGAGATAATAGACTTCCAATATTATGGACATTTTTTACAGTCATAGGAAACACATCTGACACGTGTGATTTTCAGAGGTCTGGACACAACCTGTTAGCACACATATAACCAGTATGTGAGACACTACAAAGAAGTTGCTGAAAGGCACTTGCGCTCTATATTCAGGTCTGGAGCAAAACACAATAGTCCTTGGATTCTAAGTGATTTAAAACATGAGACACTCAGAAAAACAACAGAAATCAAGGATATCTTCATATAATGTTGAAGAAGCTCAGGACGATATAAACAGCAGAGCACTTGAAAGCATTGGAAGCAACCACTTTCTCTATATATATTTATAAAAGTACTTTTATAAAAAGCTTTTGAAAAATAATGTCACAGAAGGAAAAGAAAAAAAAACCTGATACAAATTCAGTAATATCTGTGGGACAGTCACTTGCTGAGGTCATGAATAAAATTAAAACCTATTACCATATCTGCAAAGTATTTACACAAACACATTGTTGTTTTGTACAGTGTTAAGGAAAAACCATTCAAGATCATGAAAAAAATCCAGATTTACAAGGACAAAGACAATGGTAATGACAACAGAACATACTTTTCTTGTAGTGAATCTTAACCTGATGAGATTCTCTGACAATGAAATAATGATTTCTGCCTAATTTGCAAATTCCGCCTTTTTTATTTTTACAGTAGAATTTCTTTTTTTTTTTTCCTCACATTTATTGTAGTTAAATGATATACAGTGATTAGAAGGATAAGGTATGAGATCTTCCCTCCTCTGTACTTGTATATTTGCACGACACAGACTTGAGGCACTCTAAAGAGGAAACTGGGAAAACTGCTTGTTCTTTTCAAGCCCAAAATTGCCTATAGTAATGTTAACTTACTATTTTGTGAGAGAAGCAAAATGGGAGAAATGAAAATATTTTAGGACCTAAATATCTATTCTCCTTTTGTGAAAATTTTATGTGTAGGGGAAAACTAAAGGTGGGAATAAACAACCACTCTCTCCCTGTGACTGATATGCTTACAAAATAAATCATTAATGGAAAATATTGTGATTTCTATCGTTTTGTGAAAGCTTGTAATTTTTGTAATCATAGCAGAGCAGTATTCAATTGAATGCTCCATGGATGGGAGGATAACCATCTTTCTTATTATTTCAAGTTCTTCTGGGTACCCAGGGACATCCATTGACTTTTAATATATGAAGCATCACAAAGTATGGATTTGCTCATCAGATGAAGTAGTGAAACTATAAATCAGTGAAGGTGCTTAAGAAGAAAAGCCTGTCTGAAGTCCTTTTGAACATAGGTGAAAATGCAATTCGGACCAGTAAAGACATTAGAGGATTTCTGTGTGTGTGTGATGCCTACTTAACTGAAATTTATAGTATAACAGAATGAGTGAACTTGAAAGTACAGAGTGTATTCAGTTCATTTGTTGAAACTATATGTAAGCTATGATTACAATCTGTCAATAGACAATTATTTAAAATCAGGTGATTTAGGTTGTTTTGTTTGAGATGTACAATAGAAGAATAAGAAGAAGGAGACATGAAAGAATATTGTGCACAGATGGGTAATGGAATAGAAAAACCATTAAAGTACCAAGGAAAAAAGACTAAAGCAACACAAGAATTTTGCAGGTGAGTCTACAAACTGACTTGTACAGAAAAATACCACTGAAGGAAAAAACATCTCCAGAATTTGCAACTCATGTAATTAATGTGAAACATTATCCTAATGAAGTTTTATCCTTACTAAGTCATGTATAAGGAAAATCCTCAAGTGAAAATGAAAACAGGTGAAAATTTGATATGTTTTGAAACTTAAAAAATATAGCAACAGAAGCTCTGATCTGTATGCAACATCTAATACCTAAAGAAAAACAAAGTAAATAATTTATTCCTTTAAAAAAAACAGGTGACACTGATTTGATACTACAATGAAACTTAGAAGATATAAATTAAATTTAACCAGGAAATTTCAGCAAATTGATATTGATCAAAACTCTAATACTAGACAAATAAATTATTTTCTTCTTTAATAGGAAGAAAAGTATCTTGGGTGAATAACAGCAAAAGTTTAATGATGAATGCTTCCAGACAGCATCCTAAACCACATTTCCCTCATCAATATAGATACTAATATATAGACAGGTCATTCTAGGCTTCCCATTACTTACAAGTGAAATAATGGATACTTGAGAAATGTGATCCATTTCATATTACATAAGAAGTATAAAAGACAGAAGAAAAGTTGTATAATCACAGAATCACTTAAGTTGGAAAAATAACTTAAGATCATCAAGTTCAACCATCACCTAACACTACTAAGTCCACCACTAAACCATGTCCATAAGTAGTACACAAATACATCCCTTAAATATCTCCAGGGATTGCAGCATTTCCTGGGCAGCATGTTCCATTGGTAAACTCTCCCTTCTATTAAGAAATTCTTAATGATATGTAACCTAAACCTCTCCAGGCACAATTTGATGTTGTTTCCTCATGTCCTGTAATTTGTCACCTGATGAAAGAGACCAACACCTTGCTGTAACCTCCTTTCAAGTAATTACAGAATGTGTGCAGGAAGATGAGAGTGTTCTTCATCCAGAATCTGTTCTGCATGAAAAGATCCCTCTAATTCACCATTACTGTATCATCCACTGTGCACATCAACCAGCAGTACATATCTAGTTAGATTAGTATGAAGTTACAGTTTACATGTTGAACACTGGAATTTTGGTTTTGCCAAAGATGCCACTTTGGGCTTTCACATTTAATGGATAAGATATAATCTAAGCAGGTACAGATGCATGCAATGAAAGATATTCCATTAATTATGTTGAAGGTAAGCAAATGTGCATGATTCTGTTTTTACTGTTTACATGGCTCTTTAGCTATCTGCAGAGTTTGTTTACAAAGGGTTTTCCTGTGTATTAATGCCCCTTCTAGTCTATGTCAAGATTGCTGTTTCAAATGCCATTCCTTCTATTTAAGACTATATCTAAACAATTGAACTTGGCAGCTTTTACACATCTAGAGTTCTCCACACACAGAAATTTTGTTCAGACTGTGTTGCAGGATATGGACATGCTTAAGCAGAAATCCTCTTTTCTTGGTTCCTCACCTCTCTGAAAATGTTATGTTCTTCTCAGGAGATAAACCTTGTAAATAATTTATCTTTGCTGTTTTAGAACTTTTCATAATTACTGAAAGAGCAGTGGATGAAGTTGAAGAAAAGGTGACTGTTTTGCATAGAAAGAGATTTCAAGCAATTTATCCTGACTGATTTATTTTTTTCTCCACAACTCTTAACACAACTCTTTAGGACTATGGAGATCTATGGAGTATTAATTGTTCTGGCTTGTTAAACAGCAAGAGTGAAAGTCAAAATATGTCAACGCATCCAAAACCTGCTTCAAAAATCAAGAAATAGTTGTAGATACAATAGTACACATTTTTTATTTCTTTTTCTGGGATGTGCTAAGACACGTCTGTTTCCTGGAGGATAATTTTTCAGTATAACCACAGCTTCTCATAGGTGTAACAACTTGGACTATTTGGACTTTATTATGCCTGAGTAGCTCTGCCTCTAAAATGAACATTAATGTAAAGAATAATTAAAAGAGAACATTTAATATCCCCAGTGCTGCTGTATGTCTGAATTATATGATTTTACAGTCTTCAACAGATTTTACATTTTTCAAGGTAAAAGATATAATTTCGTCATTTCCACAAGCAAAATTTAAACTGGTGTATTGGATTGTATAGATCTATGAAAAAGACACAGTAATCTCTTGGCTACATTCAGCCTTAGAGATTACTTGTGTAAATTAAAAAAAACTTGCATGGTTTTGCTTCAAGATTGTATTCAGCCAGCATGTGTTACCATACAGTTGTGGGAAAACAGATGTTCTCTATTAATTTTATATTCAGAAAAACTGATTCATTTTATGCTTTAAAATGAATTTATATACTGCCTTAAGGGTAACTTTTACATAATATAGGATATCTTATTTGCAGTTTGGGCAAGACAGAATAATTATGCTTTGTTTTATAGCTTTACCTAAGAACTAATATAAAACCCTCTAGAACATAAAAGATTCTCCTTATTAGCACAAACTACTGTATTTCTGTTATTATTCTCTGAGTAAGGTCAGACCCACAGATTGAGTACATTAATATAATCTTTATCAACTCTTCTTTGTTAGCAGTTCCTAAAACTATATCCTCAAAATTATGCACTCATAGTTTATGATTGTATTTGTCAAAACCTCAGTTGTTGCAGCAAATTTTAGTTTCCTGGTTCACAAGGAGAATTATGACCCTCTTAAGATCAGCAGAGAGAAGTATACAGTTCAGGAAGGCAACTCTGATACTTCATGGGCTTAAATTTCTGCCAGAGATTCTTTTAGCAGTAAAATTTTAAATTTACAGTTCTTTATAAGATTTTCTTCAATAAGCACAGGTCCAAATTTAAATATATTTCAAATATGGGAATGAGATTTGATAGAGGAAATTGAAGTATAAAGTGAAATTTTACACCTCTCAAAACAAAATACTTTGTAAAAGAGATTATTTTGAAAGCTCAATTAAAAAGTCTTACCCGTAGGAAATTCTTTCACCTTCAGAATTCTTCAGTCTAGACCTAAAACTTTAATTTGGGCCTAAAAATAGAAGATATGAAAACATGCATATTTTAAAAAATAGTCTAGCTATCAGCTGGATGAAGAAACTTTTTTAAAATTGATGTCCACCAATAGAGTGCAACGTGTTCTCAGACATGTGACCTCCTCTACTTCTTCTAACCATAAATGACTGAGAATAACTGCCTCTATTGAGCATTAATATTTTCTGCCTCTCCTAACAGAAATTTTGGAGAGTCATAAGTATTACTCAAACTATTCAAAATGGAAACTATTATCAATTTCACTTATTATCATCTTTCAATACAGCAAATTTATTTATTTTTTAAATGTAGATTTAATTATGCGGACATTTTCAAGGGATATTAATGAGCTATTTCTGTACTCTAGAGTTGTACAAAAGAAATGTTAACAAAAGGCAACATTCCAAATGTGTATATTGTAAATGTATGATCAAAAAATGAAGAAAAAAAAAAAAGAAATAAACATGCATATTCTTCAAGTACAGGAAGAATGTTCACTATATTTGGAACTTTTACAAAAAGTGCAACAATTTTAAGGTTGACTAAACCCAAAAGGCTAACATAGGGTTTTGTTGAGAAGGATGTTAACAATTATAGATCCAGGGAGATTGCTCATTCTGTAGTATTACATGGCACTCTATTCCCTGTAGACATTTGCAGAAGTCAAGTCAATACAATCTGTCAGTGGCATGGATGAGTTTGATTCGTTGTTTTTATTTATGGTGTTAAAATTGCAGCAAACTTGCTTTCCTCTAGTTACACTTTACACACTTAATGCAGTTAAGTAAACTGATTTCACGCTTACTTTTGTTCCTAGTTTCTTTCCAAATATATCCTCAACATATAACTTATTTTCTTTTGTTGATTTTTAGCTGCTGTTTTTTAATAAAAGATACTATGATTTTTTCTTTGAGTTTATTAGAGTTTTTATTAGAGTTTATTATTATTTCACTAACCACAAAGCACTTTCCAAGTCATTCACAAAAAAAAAAGGTATTTTTGTAAATGAAAATTCTTTCTTCCCAGTATTTTTATAAGCTAAATTTATTTACAGAGAACAGATACTGTTCTGGTTTTTTTTTTTTTGCCTTTTTTTCCTTTATTTTTTTTACAGAAGTATCTAGGAAAATAAAGAATCTCTCATGTAGTTTAAGCATGTTATGCTATTTTGATCTTTACTGCAATCTCTGGAGCTAGTGTTAGACACCTAATTTTTTTAAATATATCTTTATTAATTCTTCATCTGCTTGTGTTTTAATCCTCATTCAAACACAATCAACTCATGAACTGTATCATAAAATTGCCTGGGCTGCAAATTAAGTTATGAATTTTCCTGGGTTGGGAGGACCATTAACGATAAAATACTGAATAAACCATTATGTGATTAATATTTCATGAAGCAGAAAAATGGTGTCCAAGTGAAACTGTCTCCCAAATACACAACCCACCGCTGAACAAGTATTCTAAAAGATGGGAAAATGCAAAGCTGTTCCTCCTGTAACTCTCATCTCACAAGATTGAATTATGTTGCGCTGTCAGATCTCACTAATATTTTAAATGCGTATACATATGAAGGCTGCTCCAGAAGTAATGTCTCCTATGTTATTATGTTGGCCCAAGATGTGAGATGTTGGTGATATGGCAGTAGAGATTGAATCTTTGCAACGATATTCCATTACAATTTGTTGCTTTGTGACAGATGGCAGCAGAGAGTGTCTGACATGTAAGTGTGTATGAAGAAAAGGTGTGTCGTTGAATTTCCTCAGGTGTAAAAAATTGGACCCATTGACATTTACTGATGTTTACTGAACATTTATGGAGACCAAACCATGAATGTGAGCACAGTGAGGCAGTGAGTGGTGTGTTTCAGCAGCGGCAACAGTGGGTCACTTCCGGTGGTGCAGATTTTTATAAGCATGGCATGCAGGCTCTCATTCATTGCTGGTTAAAATACATAATGCTCATCTCATTAGATATAATATAATTCTCTCTTCAGGGCTTTATCACCTACAAACAACACTGAATGTGGTGACTCAAAAATAAAACAGACAATATATTCAGAAAAGGCTAAAGTTTTTTGCTAAATGTATTTTGCATTAACAAAGTATTAACACTTGGATATTTTCTAGTACTAAATACTACTAGCTGGAAAAGAAACAGCATACTTTTAAACATTCTCACAGATATTCAGATGAAAAAGATGTTTGAATTGCCCCTTCAAAGTGTTATTTTTGTTTAGAGTACAGAAAACATGGACTATTGAATACAACCAGGAAAGAGAGAAAGAATAAAAATTTGACAGAAATATTCTCTTTTAATTTGATCAAAATATTTTGATTGATTCAGAATTGCTGGGACAGGTATATCAAAACTCAAAACAATTAATTAATTAGTTTGTTCTATACATAAACAGTAAGCTAAAGAAAATAAAGTATTGTAACTAAGCACTGTATACATTTTCTGTTACTTGAAGTAAAAACTTTCCAAAAGTTTCCAGAATATGTTTTATCTTTCCTGGATGTGATGTTGAAAACAGCTCATTTTGCCACAGCTTCCTTTCATGCTTAACCCTTCCTAATACAAAAAGTAATTAAAACGTTTATAGTCCTTTTTCTTCCCATACACACATGTAAGTCTTTGCTTTCTACAAATACACTGAATAAATAAAAAGAGAAAAACTGAAAGAAACCAAGTGTCATATGGAGTAATAAACACACTTTTTTCAAATTTTTACTTATTTTTTTTTTTCCTCCAGGAAATAATTCTACAGTTTGAAGTGCTCCATACAGTTGGAAGGAAGATGAGATTTGTTTTACTTTTTTGTAATTCATCTCAGAAATTAACACTTTGTTATCATCCACTGTATGAGGTTCTAACTTAGAATATGGAAGTATCACCATACACATATTTCAAAGTTATTCCAGGTAGAATCTATTATTCTGTGAGCTCTGACTCTAATACCTAACCAGGCTGATTATCTTGAAAAATGTACAAAGAAAAAAAGAGAAAAAATATTTCATAAGAATATTTATTGCTTCAAAAATCATCTAAAATTACAGGGGAAAAAATCTAGGACATCAGGGAAAGATCTTAATAATTCATAATAGAACTTAAATGGGACTTAACAGGACTTAAAGGGACTTAATTAGCAAGAAAGCGTGCTTGTAATGTGCAGTCAGGCTGAGAGGAACATAAATAAAATGAAGCAATGATCAATGCCCTAAAGATATATTTTGTGTAATCACAGAGGTCATATACTGCACTAGCAAAATAGCACAAAGATTAGTTATCACTAGAAACTATTTCCATATATGTCATCTGTTAAAAAATATTTCAATACAATTTATTTCAATATATATCTGATGTTCCTCCAGGGAGAGAGATAGAATGATCACTAGGGTATGGGTTTCTTGTATAAACAAAAAAGAAATGTAGAATTAGATACAGTGATTAACACAGAAGTTGTCTTAGGTATAAATTGCAAGGAAGACTTATGCTTGAGCTACATTTCCACAGCTTGTTCTGAGTCATAAAAAAATATCATTTGAAAATAATGCTAGATATACGACAACCACTTCCAGCAGGATGTTATAATGGCTGTTTTTTTTTCTCCGATTTTGATTCTTAGGTTCTCTATGGACTATGTATTTTTTTTGTTTATTGTATGAAACCTTAGATTTTGTCATATAACATTTCCTGTTTTGGAGATAACTACGAACAGCAAATTATCACATTTATATCCCTGTTATGGGAATCAGCTTTCACAGAACTGTTCTACAACTGAATATCAGCATTTGTATAAACACAAGCAAGATTAGATACGCTACAGAAATAGTAGCATTATCTCTGTTTGAAACTTTGCTCCATCTTATAAATGGACTTGAAATGACAATGTATGTGTCTGTTTATTTTTTTTTCCCTAAAATATTTTTATGTAACTTGTTTTAGATTAATTTGTATTTTTTTGGATTAATTTGTACTGTTTGTTTCTCATGTTCAGAAATTTTCATCTGATTTGAAAAAAAAGATAAGAAAAGAGAAAAAGAAAATGGTCTCATAAGAATTCTGTAATCCAATAAAAATTTCTAGATAAAATTGTTTCTTAGAGCACACAAGTCATTTTTATCTAATAACGCTTAATGACTCATTAACTCCAACTCTACCTCGCTCCTATGTCTCACGAGGGCCCAGAAACCTTTTTGTTTCTGTTTTTATTTATTTTATTTTTTTATTGCTTAAACTCTTTGGGATGCTCAATCCTATCTTTCTAGGAAAATGAAGACCAAGGTTCAAGTCTTATAGGGTCAACTCAGCTTTTCATAAGGTAGCTGCCAGACAAAAGTCCTTGAACAAAAAGATGAGCTAATCAGAAGTTAGCACTTTCTTTAAAATGCTCTGTCTCTAGGTATACTTGCTTCTTTCCTGTCTGTATGCCATATTTGCATTATGAGACTAAACAAATTAATATATGGTATGGCGTAATGTGTATGTACATTTGTATCAGGTCTATGCCAGATTCAGTCCTGTGACAGAAGCAGAACTTGCAGCATCATGATGAGCAGTCTGCCATGCAGATAAGTTTCTAAAATGCTGATAGATTTTGCACTCTTAACAGAGAGCTAAGCTAATCTACTGACTAGCTACTCACAATCCACTGCAATGAGTCATGCTTCAGTGACTCAATTCAGAGGGGTAAGCAAGGACAAAGTAATGGTGATCAACAAACAAACAAACCAAAACAAAGACAACAAAAAACTTTATACCACTTAATTCTGAACCAGTTCACCAGCTGTTCAATCAAATTCCTATTCAGCTCTAAAGTTTAATGGAGAGGGGGAAATGTGTGACCAAAATGGAGAGTGGATGGACAACTGCCCTTTTCTGCAGCAGCTAGCCTACAAGTTGCACAGCTTCACCATTAAATTGTATGCCAAGTTTTTGATATTGCAACAATTCAAGATTTTTTTTTAAATGGAAAAATTCTGATATACTAGTATACTTGATTAATTCTGAGTTTGATCAAATGTCAGTATTATGTTCAATATTCTGTCAGCAACTCTGATCAAAAATAGAAAATAATCAGAGAAAAATACCTTCAACTCACTTAAATTTCATAAACTTTCATGCTATTGCTTTTTCTGAACTACTCCATTTAACAAAAAAAATCATATTAATAATAACAATAAAAACTTATTACTCTGTTTTTGCAAAGGTGATTTGTATATTTCAGTGAGAATTAAACCTTCCATTAATGACACTTGATAGCTTTGGTAAGACAAAACTAATGTAATATCACACTTGGGAAGATCATTTTATTTATTTCCACATGTCAGCTCTCTTTCTTTAAATTGCTTCTGGCAAAATATTCTGGCTCAGTTCCAGGAGCACTTCTAATTGAAGATTTGTTCAATTTGTCCAACATGGGAAAAGAAAATTGGAGGATATCATCTATCAAATGTGAACTAAGTTTAGCTATAGCATGGATCTACTTAAATCTCCTTAATACTTAATATGTTTAATATCTAACATGAGGTTAAATTCTATAAGGATTCTGCTTTTAACTAGTTTAAGAAAATAGAACATTAAAAAATTTCAAGTCAGCTAAAATCTGTGATTTGATAAAGAAACATAATAAATATGTTAGCTTTTAATACAATAGGAAAAAAAAAAGTTTTTCAAACTCTCTGCTACCAAGTGTCAAGAGACCAATGCTATCATTTGGCTCTCAATTTTGACAACTCCTACTACGGCTCATAGATTACTGGTTATGTATTAGAGTTCACACTGACTGAAGATTCACCTCTTCCAATATTTTGGATGTGATTCTGACATTTCTCTAATATGCCTGTAAAATTTGCCTTGAAGAAATTTGAATTCCTGTTGTACTTTGGACAAGAACTTAAGACAACAAAACCTGAAATTCCTGAATACTGTAATATAATACATCAGTGCATTTGCTGTTAATGGAACTGCTAATTAATAAGATTAGTTACAGAATACACATCCCATTGACTACTTGGCCAAAACAGAGATGTGAAAATACAGGCTTACTACATCAGGGAGAAAGCTTCAGCACTGGGAAGGTAACCAATGCTTAGAAGTAGGACGTAGCCAGGAAGTCATGGACTCAACCCCCATTTTTCCCGTTCCCTGAATGATAGCGGGAATGCCAAAGCCCAGCACTTTGTTTTGTGTCAGCTCCCTCCCTCTCTTTGTGACAAGATCAACTCAGCCTGCTCTCCTCACTTCAGGAAAAAAGTGGAAAAAAATCAATAAATACAATGCTAGGTATTCTGCAGTGAAGCTTCAGTTGACAGATTATTTCTAACAGTCATCATTCTTTTGGAGGCTCTGAATGTCTGGAGCCTCAGTTTGATAAGCCCTGCAGAAATAAACACAGAGAGAGCAGAAAACCCTACCCCAAGGAGCTTACCCACAAAAAAAGAAAAAAATATAAAATAAAAAAGTAAGCAGGATGAAAACAATAACTGATACAGTGTTTCAGT
This sequence comes from Pavo muticus, assembly GCA_016647715.1. Classification (NCBI taxonomy): domain Eukaryota; kingdom Metazoa; phylum Chordata; class Aves; order Galliformes; family Phasianidae; genus Pavo; species Pavo muticus. Next base: position 72,259 of record JACDJE010000268.1, on the reverse strand, counting down.
AGGCCCTAAAGCATCCCTGATAATAGCAAGTACTCACTGCAGTGAGCTTAGCTTCAGTCTTACATTCCCATTATGCTACCCTAAGAGCCCGGTAGGCACTAATTGTACTGCTTTTAATGTTAAGACATGAAGCACACCTACATATGTTCGTAAAGGCAATTTTCATTCAATCTCATATGTGCTAATTGTATTTTTATAAAACAAAGAACCAAACAAAAAATAATAATAAAGAAATTGAGCCAGATACAAAAATGATGTAAAATTTTGCAGTGACATAGTAGGCTCTTAACATATATATGGAGAAGTGCCTAATAATTTGAGATACTGGAGTTCTTTAACTTATTCTGTTGAGATCAATTTACCCAAAGAGAGTCTCCTTCTTCATCTTTCTATACATCTATTCATAAGACAGAATTTCTCCATTGGTATGAAAGCTGAAGCTTATTCAGGAAATGGTGCTGATTCTTTTCAAAGTGAGCTTGGGGAGCTCAGTGTCAGTGACTCAAGATACAATATGTCTAATCAAGAAACAAAATAGCTCAAGGCTATTGAAATGCTTGGGAGACTTCAGTGCAAAGACATGAGCATTTTGTCCCAAACCAGAGAAGGCAGTTGCAGATTTAGTGACAGGTAAACCTTTATCCATGCCCAAACGCTTATACAATTATCTCAAATCTCAAGAACATCGGAAGGGGAAAAACAACCAATCAATCAGCCAACCAGCCAACCAACCAACCAAATTCCTTCTTTCAGTCAAAGTACATACAAAGATAGATAGATAGCTGGATTGTTTCTTAGCAACAATTCACTCAAGGTATTATATAGAAAGACAAATAAAACAATATTCATTTTTTTCTTTGCAAATGATAGTAAGAGTCAGATAAAAGCCAAGTCATGAGTTTGTGAGAAGCTTCAACTGACCTTAGATACTCTATGTTTTAGAAAAGTGTAAGTATAAAACCTAATTCTATGTTTTTCAGTGATATGGAAGTGGCAACCAACTCCTTGAATTTCACTAACAGTCAAAAATTAAGTGGAACAGTCAAAAATTAAGTTTAAAATTTTACAAGCTCAAGTCTAAATTGGTTTTGCTGTATCAGCTACCAATCTCTCCAGCCTTAAGAGAAAATTAGATTTAAAAACAACACATTGTGGTCATATGCCTCTTCTTACAAATACCAATGAACACTGAAAAAAACAGGCAACTTTCAGAAAAGAAACAACAACTAAAGAATAATAAAAAGTTTCATGTAGAAATACCATGTGAGATCTCCTCCACGCTCTGTTGTTTCTTTACCTCCAGTGCTTTAGCTACGCAATTGCTGATATATTACTATAATATACAATATTTTAGATCCCTTAGAATCAGAGAACCATAGAATCATTAAGGTTGGAAAAGTCCACTAAGATTGCCTAGTCCAACCTTAGCTCATATCTGTGTTACAGAGAACTTTAATGTCACAATATGTCTCCAACATACACACATAACTAATTAGAATTTTCTTCTGGAACTACATACAGTCTAGTATTCCTTTTCTCTCATTCTTTTCTCACACTTTAAAGAACTTATTGTATTTACTAAAACTAATAAATAACTGCCTTGAAAATATGTATATGTTTCTGAAATCTCTCTGTTGGTCCTCAACAAAGACATTATGCCTTTAGACTCTGTTATTCATTCACTTAACTCACTGTTTGTCCTATTAATTTTCTCATGTATCATTCAGAAGAATATTTTTTCTTTTCTGTGTATAAGCCAAATGTTTTCTTGAAGAGTTCTCTTCATGTGTCAATACAAACACGAATATCTAAACAGGCATGACAATATTCTTACTGTTTTTGGTTTTTCTTTTTTTTCCATATGGAGCAAAGTAGAAAATACATTGTTATTTGTATTACTTGGAATGAATCTTACAGTAAAAACTCTTCTGTTCCTCACAAGTGTGAAGAACCAAAGCCTTTCAATGCTGTTTTAGACATAATTTGAAATGTAACAACCCACATTCATCTAATTTCAGTTGCCGAAGTGCCAAAATTAGGTGTGTAACCTTTGTGTTCCCATTGTATTCAGCAGAAAGAGAAACTGTAACAGGTGGCAAACTCCTAAGCTAGGATTTTCTTCTAAAGTAGGATGTCCCTCTTCTTTCCCTCGTGCGGTGCATAAGATTCAGTTCTTAGTGTAGAAACTACTTACAAAAAATGAGGTGTTCTGTCTCCCACCATAATGAGATCTTTTCAACCTAAATATGTCACTGTGCCTAGTTATGCAGTGCTTCACAAGATAATTTTATCAAGATTAATGTTTTCTTTCTAAACTTTTTAGCATTAACAAAACACAGAAGATTTTCTACTATGCTTCTAGTTAGCACTATAATGTATATTTTCGTCCAAACCTATTAGCCTGTTTCCCGTGACATTCCTCATGTATGAAAAACTTATCTTCTCTTTTATAATATCTTCATATATTGACTTATACTTTCACAGTTATTTGTAAAACATCATAGTTTCTAACCAGTAATTAAATATACCGTTTTTTTTTAACTTTCAAATAATTATTAAAAATGAACTATAATTGTTATTACATTTTATTTTATTATTTATAGTATACTTATTACATAACATTATACTAGAAATACTTACATGAGATAACACAGGCAAGTCTCTGAGTTGATGTATACTTACTCAGTTTGTTTCTATGCTACATGCATGGAAAATATCTGGAAACGTTCTGGAGAACTAGAGAGAGAATTAAGTGTTGCAGTGTCTTTGGCTTTTTGTGCTCACTTTTCAGGAATATTAACTGCTCCTGTGAGAACCTGACGGATTTCAAATTCATTCAAGCTTGTTTTGTGACAAATAAAATTATTTTCAAATGGAAATGAAAGTGCTCTGCAAAAGCTCACCTTTATCTTATGCCAGATGCCGTGACAGATTGTGGTGATAAAGCCATACTGACAGAGCTTTTATTGGAAGAGATCTTCCTCGGGTTTTTATAGAACTTAAACACATCCTTGGTAGTCTCTAGCCTCTCTTCACTGGTCGCACTTTTATTCTTCTTAAGCTTAAGATAATGTTAAACAGTAGAAGCAGCCTGTCATAGAACAAAGGTTAATTAACACACCAGATGGGGAGAAAGACCTGCCGAAATGTTCTCCAGATTCTTGGTTAAAGCCTCTGCACCAGAGGTTATTATAAGATCCTGCCAGAGTCCCAGCTGACACTGGACTCACAACACCTGCAGCAAAAAATGAATATACATAGGGTCAGTAGCTGCACTGTGACACATTAGTACACAACATGTTATCATGCAGGAGTTAGAGCAGGCAGGTAGACTAAAGGATGTTTTGCTTCCTCTTCCAAGAATCTTTTACATGATTTGCATAATTAAATTAACTTACCCTCTATTGTCACTTTCTTTTGGTATACATAGGTAAAATTAATCCTAAGCTCATCCATTCTTAGACTGTTAAAATAGCTTAAGTTGACCAGCTGCAGAAAAGTAGGTGTTTATATCATTTTTCACCATTGCTCTATTCTAAAATTTAAGAGTATGAAGCTTCATATTGGCCCTCCATTTATGAATACTTTTCAGCACAAAAGGAATTTTATGTGAAAACTATAAATAAATATGCTCTGAACCAAGTTAATAGATTTCATATTTGTTTTCTGTTACACATAAATGCAGGGTAGGACTCTCAATGTATGTGTGCCAAAGTCTGCCACCACTCAGATAATTTTAGAGAAGTTTATGTCAGTTATTTGTGAAGGGACTAGCTGAGGCCTCTAGGCCAACCTAGGTAGTGTAAGCTCTCTTTAAACACAACAGAGACAGAAAAGTGTCTTCAAGGAAAGATTCACCATACCTGTTGCAGACCACCGGGATTAGCAACCCTGAAGATTACCTACTACTTTCAGTTGACTACAGAGGGCACTATACACTGTGGAGGAGATATCAAGAAGGAGCTTCTCTTAAAGTAATGCCTCCTAATTAATTATGTTGTTACCACGAAGTCATAGGATATTGGTGGTATGACATTGGAGTCTGAACCTTCCTGATAAAATTTCATTACCTGTTGTTGCCGTGTGACAGATGGCGGCAGACTGGCAGTCTGACAAAATAGTGTCTGACATGGAAGTGCGTATGAACTGAATATGCAGTTTTCAGTGCGTGTGTCACTGAATTCCCTCATGCATAAAAAATTGTGCCCATTGACTTTCACTGATGTTTGCTGAACATTTGTGGAGACTAAGCAATGGATGTGAGCACAGTGAAGCAATGGGTGATGTGTTTCAGCAGTGATGATAGCGATGTGAAATGTGAGCCATATTCTGGACAACCATGCAGATTTTTACAAGCGCAGCATGCTTGTTCATTGCTGGTGAAAATGCATAATTAATGATGGTGACTGTTTACAAAGGGTGTTTTGTAGCTGAGAAGTTACTCTATCAAATAGTGTTATTGTGTTCTCCATCTTTTTGTTGCAGTTTGAATGGAAATAAATCAGAGGCACTACTTTTGGAGCAAGCAATGTAAATTTTAGACTGTTGCAGTAAGGCAAAATGTTTAGAGAAAGCTGCTACCATGTAAAACAAGGTGTCCTAGTTACAGTGACTATCACTGAGCTGTATGACAACCATATGTGTGTTTGTCTCGATGAACAATTCAATAAGTGCCAGTAAATATAGTTGTACATTAGGCAGCCTAGAAGAAATATTTAGAATTTTAGCTGCTATTTAAAATGTCGCCTAAAGAGCTCCTACAGGAGAGGGAGTTTCAGAGAGTGTAATTATAAGAAAAGGGCAAGAACTACAAAATAAAAGAGATTTAGATTAGATATGAGGAAGAAATTCTGTACTGTGAGAGTAGTGAAGCACTGGCAGTTTGCCCAGAGGAGCTGTGGATGTCCCATGCCTGGAATGTTGGTTCAGACTTTGAACAAATGTGTCTAGTGGGAGGTGTCTCTGCTCATGACAGGAGGGTGGAACTGGATGATCTTCATCTGACCCTTCCAACCCAAATCTTTCTATGATTTCATGATTAATATGAACTACTTTTTAGTTTCCATCTTTTGAGCAGAATTACATGATTCTGTTTAGGGGCTGCAAACACTTGTATAGCACATAGGAATAAGGGAATCTTGAATTGAAAAACACCTCAGAAAGGAAAATGTTCAGACTTCTGTTACAGTGTGAAAAGACAAGTTACTTATAATTTAAAATGATTCTAAATTGAATGTATTATAACATCTTTATTCTGCTTTGTCTCTCTACAGCTGGGAATTTTTCCTTCTGTTTTCTGTGATAATTAAAAAATAAATCTATACCTAACGTACCATCTTATTGCCCCATTGGAAGTAAAAAACTGAGAAAGAGAAGACAATATTATTAAAGAAACACTCAAAATCTGTCATTTGAAATCCTTGTTCCAAATAACTTCAAAGAAAATAATATTATTTGTGACAAGTGCAAGTACTTCAGGAATCAGCAACATGATCATTTTCAACAGCAATGAAGTGCATACACTCCACACCCCACTTTTTCCATTTTTGCAAGTGGTGCATTGTGTTTTTCCATAAATTTATTTCTGTTCAGCTGAAAGTAAACTGAAATAAACCTTGCAAAATAAAAATGCATTCAGTGCACTGAATCTTACACTGACTGTGAGTTGAAAAGCCCAGATACTTTATACCTGTAACTCTGATCTGTGCCCTTCCTTCTTTTCTTCTTTTCTTCCTTCCTTCCTTGACTTTTTCCTGAGGGATACTGAGGCACTGTGCTTTTGCGTTCCATTTTTAGTAGTATCAATAAAAGGATAAGTAATAACATATATTTTCAGAGCTTAATGAACTAGAGCCATACAGGATATCCCAGACAAATATCAAGCATCTAAAAAATGCTGAAATTAAGTGACTACTGTAACATCTATTGCAGATAAAGATACAAGAAGCTCAATTCATTGATTCTTCATTCTGTGTATTACTTTGAAAGAGAATTTCTCTCCCACTCACTCTTACCCTCAGTTTTTACTGGTTACACAACGAAAACTGAAAGTTAACAGTTCAGTATAAGGTATTGTGCTTTTTGAATTCCATAAGTAATTATGGAAACATGTTAGCAGTAATATCTGTGCAGCTTTTCAGCACATTATTGTCTTGCTTATTTCCCCCCTGTGAGTTTTCCATCAGATTAGATAAACCAAAATGATTTCACCAGAAATATCAATAAATTAATTTCAGATGAAATTAAATTTATTTGACTGCTGTTTTTATCCCAAGTTGTGTAACAGAAGTTTTGGCAATGCTATGACAAATGTCTGACTTGCCTTTTTTCTTCTCAGTCACTTTGTTCATGTTATTTATACTGTACATTTTGTAGACAGTATGAAAACCAGGAAGAGATTGCTGAAAATTTAATGTTTCAATTATACTCTTTTTCATTCTCTTTCAAAATAGTTTTGAGGTGAATTCTGATTATTCAAACAAGTCCTATCTGACTCCTTTCAGAATTTTTCATTTCTCTCTTAATTTCATACTGTTTTATTTCATCTTACTAACTCTCTGTCTTGAATTTCACATGATAAGCAGGATCTGGATTCCTGTATAAAACATATTTCAAGTGCTAAATGACACTGGCCTTCTATCACCTCCCACTGTTATCATTAGATATGTATTCTACATAATCTAGAAAAAAAATAATGGAAAACACAAGCACAACCTGAATCAACCCTCTCTCAGTCCTTCTATTCCTGTTGCAGGATGTTTCCGAGCTAAAAATAATTGGAGAGTGTATTACCACTGTTAGCAAGAATTGTTGCTTATTCTTTCCTTTTTCTGAATTTTTTTCTGGGCATGTGCTAATGGTCACTTCTGAATACTAAACTAAATGATTATTTGATCTCACCTGGCCATGCTTTACTTTACCAACCACCATTAAAACATGTCTATTACCTTTCAGTACCAAGAGTAAATAATATATTTCAGTTAGAAAAGCAGGTCATGATGGCAACAAAAAAGACAGAATGAGTCACTAATGAATACATTAGTTATCAAACTTCCAAAGTATATCCTATCGGGTGCCATAGACTCAAGAAAACTTTGAAGAGATTTATTATTTAAGTGCAGTATCCTGTATACATTGACTGGAGATACATATAAGTAGCTCCCAGCCTCCTATCCTGCATGCTAAATGGCTCTTTGCATGCAGAAACTTGACAACACCATCTCCACATAGCTGTAGGGAAACTTAACTGATCAGTGTGTTTACTTTCTGCTTATATACTTGCTTTTTTTCCCCAACATCTGTGGTCGATTAGACTTGTGTCTTGTTTTCCTAAACCACTCAGCTCAGGAATGAAACAGAGGAGGTAGATTGGTATAAATAAGACAGTCTGGGCTCATTTCAACTGCGAATTAAAATATAACAAGACTGAGGCTGTGACAGTTCTTTTTTTATTATTTTGTAACATTAAATAACTTACTAAAATTACCTTTTTTTACTCATTCCATTTTACAGGCAGAAAATCCTTAAAAAGCTCCATCTACACTACTTGTCTGACAGCTTTGCATGGGAAAGTGTATGAGTTTCCAATTAAATGAGACTAGATTAATTTGCTTCTGCCATCATCAAAATGAGAAAATTCAATCAATTATTTGAGGTATTTGAGCCTGGTGGCACAAAATAAGAACAAGCTTCTACATAGCAGAGTATTTGTTATGGCAGCTAAAGAGGCAGCTAAAGAAGATGATAGCTTATAATGCAGGCTACTAGGAATGAACTCTTCCTTCCATTCCTCCCTGCTTTTTTGGTCTCGAACAGCAGATGAATGTACCTTTGAAGTTGCTTTTGAAAATAGTATATATAATTGATCTGCCTGCTTTATACTAGGACATTGAATCTGCTATTTTTACAGCTCTTCAGATCATAAGGATCTATTATTAGCATCTAAACCTGGATTTCTACTGTTACAATTTCACTAGAATTCCACTGATAATGTCTTCAAAGAATCTAGAAAACAGGTGCACAAATTAATGTCAGTAAAAGTAGAACTGAAATACTTTAGGACTAACAGAGCTTTTTCCCGTTTCCCTACATCTGTTGGTTTGATGCATGGGAAATGAGAAACAAACTAGACTGTAGACATGGAGTTAAAAACTGTGTAATGCAGATACACAGTCTTTTTTTGATATCTTTTCTTCTGAACTTAGCACATAACATCTACTTTCCTTTGGGCTACTGATGTCACAGAATCACAGAATCACAGAATCACAAGGTTGGAAATGACCTGCAAGATCATCTAGTCCAACCGCCTTCCCATTCCTATTAGTACCACAAGCTACTAAACCATATCTCGTAGCTCCTCATCCAGGCGCCTCTTGAACACTGCCAGGGATGGTGACTCCACCACCTCCCTGGGCAGGCCATTCCAGTGCCTCTGACCAGTGCCAGACCACCCTCTGAGAGAAAAAGTTTCTCCTAATGTCCAACCTAAACCTCCTTTGGTACAACTTCTGGCCATTTCCTCAGGTCCTATTATTTGCCTGGGAGAAGAGGCCAGACCCTTTTTCATCACAACCTCCCTTCAGGAAGTTGTAGAGTGCAGTGAGGTCTCCCTTGAGCCTCCTCTTCTCCAGACTAAACAATCCCAGCTCCCTCAGCCACTCCTCATAAGACTTGTGCTCCAGACCCCTGACCAGTTTCGTTGCCCTTCTCTGGACATGCTCCAGGGCCTCAATGTCTTTCTTGTAGTGAGGGGCCCAAAACTGAACACAATACTCAAGGTGCAGCCTCACCAGTACTGAGTACAGGGGGATGATTACCTCCCTGCTCCTGCTGGCCACACTATTTCTAATGCAGGCCAGGATGCCATTGGCCCTCTTGGCCACCTGGCCACACTGTCGGCTCATGTTCAGCCGAGCATCAACCAACACCCCCAGGTCCCTTTCCTCTTCACAGTCATCCAACCACTCATCCCCAAGCCTGTAGCGCTGCATGGGGTTATTGTGGCCAAAGTGCAGGACCCAACATTTGGCCTTGTTAAACCTCATCCCATTCACCTCAGCCCAGTGATCTAGCTTATCTAGATCCCTCTGCAAGGCCTCCCTACCCTCAGGCAGATCGACACTTCCTCCCAACTTGGTGTCATCTGCAAACTTACTCAGGGTACACTCAATCCCCTCATCTAGGTCATCAATAAAGATATTAAACAAGATGGGCCTCAGCTCCGACCCCTGGGGGACACCACTTGAAATGGGTCGCCAGCTGGACTTAACTCCATTGACCACCACCCGCTGAGCACGGCCCTCCAGCCAGTTCCTTATCCAACAGAGGGTAAAACTGTCCAAGCCACGGGCAGCCAGTTTCCGCAGAAGGATACTGTGAGAGACCATGTCAAAGGCTTTGCTGAAGTCTAGGTAGACTACATCGACAGCCTTTCCCTCATCTACCAGTCTGGTCACCCAGTCGTAGAAGGAGATGAGGTTGGTCAAACATGACTTGCCTTTCATGAACCCATGCTGGCTGGGCCTGATCCCGTGGACGCCACGCATGAGCTGTGCGATCTCTCCCAGGAAGATTTGTTCCATGACCTTCCCTGGCACGGATGTCAGGCTGACAAGCCTGTAGTTCCCTGGATCCTCCTTACGACCCTTCTTGTAGATGGGAGTCACATCAGCAAGCCTCCAATCCTCTGGAACCTCTCCAGTCATCCAGGAGAACTGGTAGATAGCCAAGAGCAGCTCAGCAATCACCCCCGCCAACTCCCTCAGCACCCTAGGGTGAAGCCCATCTGGTCCCATGGACTTGTGACAGTCCAGATGGAGGAGGAGCTCCCTAACCGCCTCCACCTGAATCTCCGGGGGGATACTCTGCGTATCAGCCCAGATTTCCAGATCAGGGCACAAAGTGCCCTGAGGATAACTGGTCTGACTATTAAAGGCAGATGTAAAGAAGGCGTTGAGGACCTCAGCCTTCTCCTTGTCTTCCGTGGTCACATTCCCCACTGCATCAATTAAAGGATAGAAATTATCCTTGGTTCTTCTCTTGCCATTGATATATTTGTAAAAGGATTTCTTATTCTCCTTTACTGCAGTGGCCAATCTGAGTTCAAGATGGGCTTTTGCCTTCCGGACTTCAGATGTGCCGATAAATATGAATTAAATTCTTCCTGTAACCAAACTCATTTTGACTACAAGTGATTGCACAAGCAGTGTGCTTGTGTGCATAAGCTGAGAGGGTGGAAAATGCTCACACTTCAGTGGAGGCTAGTGTTTAGGAGGTCTCCTCCAAGAAGGTAAAACAGTAAATATCCCTACTGAAGTGCCTCTACACCAATGCACACACCAAGGGAAAAAAAACAGGGGAAGATGAAAACAGTGATGCAATTAGAAAGCTATGAGCAACTGTTATCACAGAAAAATAGTGGGATAAATCACACAACCAGAATACTATGGTTGAGACTTACAAGCTTTTTAGATGGGAAAGGCAAGGTAGGAGGGGAGGGGGAATTGTTTTCTATGTTAATAAGTGGATAGACCATTAATTGCTGCCTCTGAGAAACAGCCGTGATCAGGTTGAGAGCTTGTGGGTAAAAATTAGGGACCATACAAATAAAAGACATCAGATGGTTGGGGTCTGCTACAGGCCACCTGATAAAGAGGAGCCTATTGACAAGGCCACCTTGCTTCAGCTACAAGAGGCATCACACTCACAGGTTCTCCCTGTGAGATCCCCTGATGGGGGGATTTCAACCACAGTCTGCTGGGAAAACAACACCATGAGCTGCAAGAAATCCAGGAGACTCCTGGAGTGTACTGAGGATAACTTCCTGGTCCAGGTGTTGGACAGACCCACTAGAGGTGAAGCATTACTAGATGTGGTTCTCACCAATATAGAGGGGATCATTAAAGAAGGAGAGGCAGCCTAGCCTGTAGTAACTACAAACTGATCGAGTTCATGATCTCAAGGAACGTGGGCCTGACAAAAACAAAGTAAGGACCCTGAACTTCGTGAGAGAGAACTTCCAGCTGTCTAGGGAATTATTGGATGAGATGCCCTGGGAAACTGTCCTTAGGGTCATACAAATGGAACAGAGATGGCAGCTCTTTAAGGACACATTTCTGAGAACACAAGAGCTCTCCATCCCCCAGCATAACAAGCAGAGGAGGCAGAAAACTGGCATGGCTGAAGTGAAGCTGAGGGATAAGAAGGAAAAATATATGTAGTGGAAGCACAGATGGAACTGAACTTGGTGAGGAATGTGAAAAAATAACAAGAAGTGTTTCTTTAGATACGTTGGTCACAAAGACAAAGGAGAGTGTACCCCCTCTGATAAATGGGAAGAACTGGCTTCATAGAATCATAGAATCACTCAGGTTGGAAAAGACCTTAAAGATCATCGAGTCCAACCACAACCTGACTTTACTACCCTAACTCTAACAACCCTCTGCTAAATCATGTCCCTGAGCACCACATCCAAATGGATTTTAAACATATCCAGGGATGGTGACTAAACCACCTCCTTGGGGAGCCTATTCCAGTGCTTAACGACTCTTTCTGTAAAGAAGTGTTTTCTAATATCCAACCTAAACTTACCCTGGCACAACATGAGGCCATTTCCCTGCATCCTGTCACCTGTCTCCAGTGAGAAGAGACCAATCCCACTCTCGCTGTAAGCACCTTTCAGATATTGGAAGAGAGCAATAGGGTCTCCCCTCAGCCTCTTTTTCCCTAGACTGAACATCCTCAGTTCCTTCGGTCTCTCTTCATAGGGCATATTCTCCAAGACCTTCACCAGCCTTGCTGCCCTTCTTTGGACCTGCTCCAGCACCTCAATGTCCCTTCTGTACTGAGGTGCCCAAAACTGAACACAGTACTCGAGGTGAGGCCTCACCAATGCCGAGTACAGGGGCAGGATTTCTTCCCTAGTCCTGCTCACCACACCATTCCTGATACAAGCCAGGATGCCGTTGGCCTTCTTGGCCACCTGAGCACACTGCTGGCTCATATTCAGGTGACTGTCCATCAGTACACTGAGGTCCCTTTCCATCAGGCAGCTTTCCAGCCACACCTCCCCAAGCCTGTGGGGTTGCCTGGGGTTGTTGCGACCAAAATGCAGGACCCGACACTTGGCCCTATTGAAACTCATGCAGTTTGCCTTGGCCCATCAATCCAGTCTACCCAGGTCCCTCTGTAGTGCCCTTCTCCCCTCAGGCAGATCAACATTCCCTCCCAGCTTGGTGTCATCTGCAAACTTACTGAGGGTGCACTCAATCCCCTCATCAAGATCATCAATAAAGATGTTAAATAGAAGCGGCCCCAGTACCGAGCCCTGGGGGGGACCGCTCGTGACCAGCAGCCAACTGGATTTAACTCCACTGACCACAACTCTCTGGGCCTGGCCATCCAGCCAGTGTTTCACCCAGCGGAGCGTGCGTCCATCCAAATCATGGGCAGCTTCAACAGACATGGAGAAGGCTGAGGTATTCATTGGGTTCTTGCCTCTGTCTTTGCTGGCAGTCAGGCTTCCCTTGCCTTTTGTATGCTTCTAGGTGGAGGCTGGGGAGTGAAATTTGTCTCACTGTGAGCAAAGCAAGTCCAAAACCGCTTCATGAGACTGAGTCACAAAATTGTGTACAAGTCTATGGGAGTTGGACAACATGTATCCCAGGTCCTGAAGAAACTGGCTGATGTAGTTGCCATACCACTCTTCATCATATCTGAAAAGTCATGGCTGTCAGGTGAAGTCCCTGATGACTGGAAAAAGAGAAACATCACTGGTACAACTCGGCAGGTACCTGAGAACTACACGGTCGTTAGCTCACTCCCCCACTTCCCAATGGGATGGGGGAGAAAATCCAGAAAAACAAAGTGCAACACGTGGGTCGAGATAAAACTATTTACTAAGATAGAAAAAAGGAAAAGAATAATAATTATGACAAATAAATATGTATATAACAAGTGATGCCCAAGCAATTGCTCACCACCCCCAGTTGATGCCTGTCTAGCCTCTGAGCAGCGGAAGAGACCAAAAATTCTGCTTGATGTTATATGGTATGGAATATCCCTTTGGTCAGTACAAGTCAGCTGTCCTAATTTTGTTTCCTCCCAGCTCATTGGCCCTTTGCTGAGAATGGCTTTGGCTCTGTACAATACTTCTTAGTAGTAGCTATAAACATTGTTTTTTTTTTCTCCTAGAGCCAAAACATAGCATCATATCAGACACTCTGAAGAAAACAGTTCCATCCCAGTTGAAACTAAGACAGTCAATCCAATTTTTGAGAAATGGAGAAAGGAAGACATAGGGAACTATGGGCCAGTGAGCCTGTAGTTCCCTGTTCCTGGGAAGATCATGGTCCAGATCATTCTGGAAGAGATGTTAAAGCACATGCAAGACAAGGAGGTGATCTGAGACAGCCAGCACAGCTTCATCAAGGGCAAATCATGCCTGATCAATCTGGTAGTTTTCTATGATGAAGTGATGACCTTGGTGGACAAAGGAAGGGCAACTATTGTTATCTACTTGGGCTTGAGTAAAGCCTTTGACATAGTCCCACACCACATCCTTATATCTAAATTGGAGAGATATGGATTTGAAGGCTGGACTAAAGGATGGTGAATAAAGAATTGATTGGATGGTCACAGCCAGAGGGTTGTGGTCAATGGCTCTTTGTCCAAGTGGACAAAGTGGTCCAGTGTCTTGAGACCACTGCTCTTTAACATCTTTTTTCAGTGACATAGACCAAGGGATCAAGTGCACCCTCAACAAGTTTGCAGATGACACCAAGCTGAGCAGTGCAGTTGACACATTCAAAGGAAGGGATGTCATCCAAACCCACCCAGACATAGCAAGATATTCTTTATTCAGAATGTGGTGAGGCAATGGAACACATTGCCCAGAGAAGTTGTGGATGCCCCATCCCTGGAGGTGTTCAAGGCCAGGTTTGATGGGGCCCTGGGCAGACTGATCTGGTGAGTGACAATCCTGTCCACAGCAGAGGTATAGGAACTAGGTGACCTTTAAGGCCCATTTCCAGCCTAAGCCATTCTATGATTCCACAAACCTTGGTGTACCATCTACAAAGTTCATTACTTTACAGGTCAAAGATTGATAGTTTTGTTATTTGGCAAAATACTATGGAGATATTAAGAACACCGAGACTGGAAAACACAGCAAATGGGATCGGAAATCTACAAGGAGGGACTTGTCTAATGCTTCACCAGCCAGGATTACCAGCACCAGAAGGGATGGCAGATTTCAGTCATTTTTTTTCTATAATTTCCATACCTTATTTTATAAACCAGTAAACAACTCTTCAATGTCTAAACCTTGTGGAGATCCTAAAAGACCATCATCTACCTGGTGCATAACACAAAGTCAGTGCTCCAAAGATAGCTCTGCAACAAAACTGGGCATAGAGTTCTGATCTGGAAAAGAAAGCTCAATGAATCAAAAGTGAGTGAAGTTGGTAGCAAATTCGCAAATTAAAATGCTAATTGTAGCTTTTAATATTCAAACTCAGACTTGCTATGAGATAAATGAATTAAATTGGTGTCTTATTCTGATATGTGCTCAAATGGTTATGTATACATAAAGTCTTGAGGTTAGACATTAGAACTTAAATTTTGTTTGCTTTAATGCTCCTTCACACTAAGCAGTCATGTAATGGAGTGCTAGAATAAATGAAGAGTGTCAGGTACATCTATTTCTTTAGCCAAAGAAAACTGTACAATTTTAGAATGAGAGCTATAATAAGTACTTGGTAAGAAAGTCATATCTGCTTTTTATGTGAATGTGGAAAGATTCTTCAACAGAGAACAGAGAAGAATTAAAGCATTTTTTTCCAGAAGATTATACATTATTACTGAGTCTCAGCTAGTTGGGTTTCTCTGTTCTGCTCTCTTGCTGAAGACATTTTAGTCTTTCACTCTGAATGAAAAGTTTTTCCTAATTTTTTTCAAAGAAAAAGGGTTTTTTTAACACTATCTCATTCTACAGTGCATGATTTCCATAAGAAATAAAAGTGATCAAACAATTAAAAAGAAAAATTATCCCATTCTTTATTTAGTTTCAATAAATGACTGAGTTGACATTAATGATATGGCCACTATAAACTAATCGTTATTAGGCATTCATTTTTGTAGATCTGCAGATTTTAAGAATGAAGGAGAAGGTGGAAAACTAAATTATTTTCCTGTTTCTAAACAAAAAACCCAAGTTTTTTTTCTCATGTAGCTATGGAAAAAATATATTATTTGCAAAAAATGTTATTTGTATGTGCCTTCAGACAACTCTGCAGAGACAGGACAACTGACTCCACTGTCAACTTAGTCTGCCCTTGTTCCTGGAAAAGACATTTTATTTATCAATGTGAATGAAGGACCTATAGCAGAGCTTCTTTTGATAAACAATGTATCAAAAAGAACAAAAAACAACAAAAAAGGAAAACATTCAGCCAGAAGCACTTGACCTTAATTATTCTTTTCCACGACTTTATAAAAATTCATTTAAAGCAATAATCATTGTCTTTGGTGTACTGAAATGTGAACATTAAAAAAAAAATTAAAGGAAATTTCTAATAATTTCTAAATTATTTTTGATATAATAAATGATAATTTATAATTTTGGGTGGATTGAGAACTGGCTGACTGGCAGAGTTCAGAGGGTTGTGATCAGTGGTACAGAGTCTAGTTGGATGCCTGCAAATAGCAGTGTTCCCCAGCAGTCAGTACTGGGTCCATTCTTGTTGGATGAAGTGATAGAGTCCACCCTCAGCAAGTTTGAGGATGATGCAAAGCTGGGAGGAGTAGCTGATACACCAGAAGGCTGTGCTGCCATTCAGTAAGACCTGGACAGACTGAAGAGTTGGCAGAGTGGAATCTGATGAAGTTTGAAAAGAGCAAGTGTAGTCTTGCACCCAGGGAGGAATGACCACATGCATCGGGTTAGGGGCTGACCTGCTGGAGGTAAGCTCTGCAGAGAAGGACCTGGGTGTCCCAGCAGACAACAGGCTGGCCATGAGCCAGCAGTGTGCCCTGGTGGCCAAGAAGGCTAATGGGATGCTGGAGTGCATTAAAAAGATCTTGGCCAGCTGGTTGAGGGAGGTGATCCTCCCCCTCTGCTCTGTCCTGGTGAGGCCGTATCTGGAATACTGTTTCCATTCCTGTGCTCCCCGGTTCAGAAAAGACAAGGATCTCCTAGAAGGAATCCAGAGGAGGGCCACAATGATGATAAAGAGACTGGAGCATCTGTCATTTTAAGAAAGACTGAGTTACCTAGGTCTGTTCTGCCTGGGGAAAAGAAGACTGAGGGGGGATCTGATAAATGTTCATAAATAGCTAAAGGGAGGTGTATGAATCCCTCCTTTTTTTCTGGCTCAAAGCTTGCTTCCTGAGGTATTCCTTGTGATAAGACTCTAGGAGGTGAGAGGTGGGTGTTACCGTGTGGCAATCAACATCACTGTCTGGACAATTTTACATTGGAAAGCATTTCTTTGGAGCTGTTTGCCTTTGGAAGGGAGTGCTCAGGACTGTTTACTGGACTGTTTACTGGTGGAATATCTGTCCTGTGACCAAATAACTCCTGTCTGCTATGGGAGACTGTGGGGTGATACCATTGTATCCTGTGAAGACAAGATACAAGTTGGTGCCTCCATACTCCCTCTTATCTGCTGGCAAGGCCTGGAAGATATGAATAAAAGGAGTTCCTGCTGAGATCCAAAAGACTCAACCATTTTGGACTTATAAATACTGTCATTGGAAATCATCGCAGTAGTCACGGTATTTGCAAATCATCGCCATCATCACCGTGGTCACCTTCATCGTCAACGAAACAACGCCCGACGACCCACCTCTACTGAAGACTGAACTATGAACCTCGCTGGATCCATGGTGGTGACTATCTCCCTCTTGCTTCCTAGAAGATTCCTTGCTTCTATTTCCTATCTTTCCTATCGCCTGCCTTCTCTTCCCCATCACCCTAATTCGTAATAGTTCCCATCTCCCTGATTAAGATTTGTTGGACCAACATTTGAACCACTGTTTCTTAATCTCTCCATCAGGCATAAATATATTAAATATAATATAATTAAATATATTATAATTATATAATTATAAATTATATAATATAATTAAATATATTAAAAAAAACCTCTTCTCCCTCCTATAAATTGGAGTGGGACAGGAGGTAAATAGATGAGGCCAGGTTCTTTTCGGTGGTGTGTAGTGATAGGACAAGGAGCAGTGATCTAAAACTTGTACATATGCTGTTCCATACAAACATGTGGGAGAAGTTCTTTATGGTAAGGGTGACAGAACACTGGAACAGGTTGCATAGGGAGATTGTGGAGTCTCCTTCTGTGGAGATATTCAAGACCTGTCTGGATGCCTACATGTGAACCGATTGTAGGGTACCTGTTTTAGAAGGTGGGTTGGACTTGGTGATCTCTTGAGGTCCCTTCCAACCCCTGTGGTTCTGTGATTCCGTTATTATCAAAAAATTCTTGATGAAAGTACTGTTTGTATTAATCACATGAATTGTATCACTTTATTACAGATGCCAGAGCCTGTCAGCTTTGGTCCAGAGGGCTTACAATGTCCTTCTGAATAGTTGTTATTCATCAGTATTGCCTTATAGAAAAAAAAAGATTTTAAATTACTTTTTCTAAGTTGCATACAAAACTGATAGAATCATAGAATCATACAACAGTTTGAGTTGGAAGGGACCTTTAAAACTCATCTAGTCCAACTCTCTTGCAATGAACAGGGATGTTTACAGCTCGATCAGGTTGCTCAGAGCCCCATTCAGCTTGACCTTTAATGTCTCCAGTGTTGGGGCATCTGCCATGTCTCTGTGCAACCCGTTCCAGCCCTTCGCTACACTTATAAAAAAAAACAAAAACAAACAAACAAAAAAGAAACAAAAAAACCCAACTCTAATATACCTCCTAGGTTTGAAATTAAATATTCATTTCTGTTAGCATTTCTGTAGAACTACAGGTCACGGTATCAAAGCCTTACATAACATATGATTATTGTTTTAATACTGACTATATGAAACAGGAAAGTATCATTAGTTTTATTTTTCAGGTGGAGTATTCAAACCTTTGTCAAAGAAAATAAAAACTTTTGATAATCCACAGAAATACATTCAATCCTCTGAAACTTTAATTCTTATTATTAACAGTACATCCTTTCCTCACACTTTTTAAAAAATAATTTTGCATAGTCATCCAAGCAATTAATTTTATACGTAAGAAAAGCCTGCCTGTGTCTCAAAAGTCTCTGGCAAGTAAGAGAAAAAGTACCAAATCTGAATGCGACACAAGGAAAGCTTCTTAATTTCTATATTCATAAATTTTGTGAAATTCTAATTTCCTGACTCTGGACGCTCAATTGAGATGCTTGTTTACGTAAGCTTCTATAGAGGACATTTTAATATGAAATCGTGTACATTGCATGTACTAGTATATCTTTGGTTGTAGAATTACTGTCCTTTAAAATTTAGGAACTTTAAATGAAAAGATTTTCTAATGCATAGAATGAGGTGTTTTCTTAATTAAAGATATCTACCAAAAGTTGATGAAGTTATTTTAGGACATAGTTTCAGCTATTTTAGTTAGTGCAGCTTCACAAAACTGATACACTAAATTACTGGTTATTTTTTTTTCTGTATTAAACATGCCTGTATGTGATTTGTGAGGAAAACATTGAAAAATACAGAATTTAAAAAAATGGTGAAGGAAGTAAAATTTAGTTAGAAAAAGGATTCTAGATTTTCTGTGAGCCAACAAAATCCTGAAAGTGTTGGTTAAGACCCACTACTTCAAAGCAATGCTTATTTTTCCTGCTTACTTTTCCCAGGAGGCCCAGATTTTCACCTTCACAGAGGGTTAGGTGACCCTTCCTAGGGAAAGCAGGGAAGGCAGGAGCCATCCACACTGCAGTTTTTATGCACTACTGTGGCTCAGTTGCTAAAGACTGTCCTTGAGGCATACTTTTCTGATTATAAGCATCTCTGTTTATTTTCATAAAAAGTTAGGACAAGTATGCTACAAAATTTCACATGAGAATCATAAAAATACAACAGTCTAAGCTAGAAAATTGCAACCAACTCTATTTGACTTCTACCTTTAATGATTTCAGCATTTCACTCTGAAAATGCTTTAGAAAGCATAGAAAAGTGTGGTGAATTAATTAAGCTACACCTTTTCTAACTGATGCCAAATAACGGTTAGAATGAATTGTTTTTACAAATAACAGAGACATAATGCACAGCACTGGAACATATGTTAATTTAATGAATGTCATTTGCTATGACTGGAATAAATCAATATTAATTTTGTTGTAATACAAGGAACTCTTCATTGAGAATACATTTGTAGGACTACATTTAGTGATAAAAAGAAGGGAAGGAGACAATTCTGCTGTTGATTTTCTTATACTGTTTGACTAATAATTTTATTAAGTTTTAAAAATCTCATAGTGCCCATATCCCTCAAAAAGACTGTCTTTCACAACTAAAGTTCTCTGATAGTGAGCATTACAGTGAGCCTAAGTGGATCCTGTGTCTATTAGTTTAAAGTACAAAGACAGAACACTATTTCAAATGTTTTTCAATTATTTTCTCTAGAAAATAATGAAAATACTTCAATAGTTTATTTCTAATAATTTAATGAGAAAAAAAATGCTCTTAAATCTGGGACATGCAAGAGTAACCAGTCCTTTGAATAACACATTTGGAAATCTATTAGCCAATGAAGCAGTATCTGGCAAAGTCTTTTGCTCAGGCACTTGAAGTTCTGACGCAAATCTCAGAAGACAAAAAATTCTGATTATTCAGTGTTGACTAATACATTATCACTGTTTACCATAACAGACTTTCGCTTTTCATGCAGACTAACACAAATTATCTAGCCTTTCAAAGCCTGTATTTTGATTTTATATTGAGCTTGTTGTTAACCACAATCAAATATGCAAAATCTTATTCTAAATTTGTACCTTTTTTTCTCAATGACTGTTATTTTCCCATTAGTCATATTGGTATAATCAAGAATTTGTCAAATTATGTTTTGATTAACAATTTTTTTTTTCTGCTATACTTAATAAGAACACAATGACAATCATCACTGAGAAAAACCTTCTCCCATCTGGGTTTTCATATTATAAAGAATGAATTAGTATTATTAACTGGCTACAGTTTTCCTCACAAACCAAAAGATATTATGAACCACAGTCAGAAAGAATGTATAATGACTGTTTGCACATTTAAACACAAGTGTATACTTTGCCAGCATCATTTTCTGATTGTTATCATAACTCCACAAACAGTCATCCAGTAGTTGCTGAACATATGTTTGAGGAACTAGCAGCAATAGTGGCATTTCTTGAAAAAGTTTCCTCATAAAAGAGCAAATTTAGTTTTAAAGATATGGAGTATTTCCATGTTCCTATCTGGCATATTAAAAGGAAATAAAGTGGGAGTGGAAACTGCAATTTGGAAGTTCTTTCACATCCTTCTTAATTACTTTTGCTTAGCAAAGAAGAAAATACGATTAATGAGCTACCACAGCAAATAACAGATAAAAAGCAAGAAGAAAGTGCAGGAGTATTTACTACAAAAAACGAATTTCTACTAAGCACATTGGAAGTGGAAGGGAAAATTTAGCTAGGTAATGTTTTATATAAATTTGAAAGTAGAAGTTAAGGCTACATTCAGACTAAAATGTAAGATTGCTGAAAGTGTTTCTAATTTTCTTGATGAGATTTGAAACACCGTAGGAGCTAATAATAAGGTTTTAATGAGAACTCTGATCAAGATAAAATGGAAATACACAGACAGTTTGCTTCTACAACCCAAAATTGCAGTCTGATCTATGAACTATTATGAAAGTATTCAGTAATGTCAAAATGTTGAAATTTCTTCTTTTATTGAGACTGTTTTATATCTAGACTTCAGGCACTGGTATATCAAAACATTTCACCTTCCACCTGTTCAGTTCACTCACAAGCAAATGTGAATGTTTTGCCTTTTTAACCACAGTCCACTGAAATACTGGAGATTTTGCCCACGGATCTATGTTTTATTAAGGTATTTTAACTCATCAACATTCTGTTTTTCCTGAGTCTTTGTTTTTGTCTCATGAAGAGTTTTGTACTGGCAGAGTGTGTGTTGCTTCTTCTTTCCAAGTAAGTCCTATATTGTGACTTAAGTGACCCTCTTATCTGGGTCTAATCTGTGCTAAAGATATAAGAAGTGCATGTGAGTGACATAGAATCATAGAGTCAAAGAATCATCAAGGCTGGAAAAGACCTCAGAGATTATCTAGTTGAACCATCAACCCATCACCACCATGCCCATTAAACATGTCCCTCAGTCCCACATCCATACATTTCTTTGATGACTTTAGGGATGGTGACTCCATCCCATCTCATCCCATCTATATCCAAAGGAAGAATAAAATAACTCTCTAGGAGAGTTTTTACACAGATGTGGGTCAAGAAATTTGAAGCCTCACACTTTTCTCAAGGCAGCTGTCCTACTCAGTATGCAAGTTACACCTGTAAATAGGTTTCAAATGTCAGCCAGTTGAGAAAATTCTGATTTTGCCATTCCACAAGGATCAGGTATCAATACATCATATTAAATGCTCCATCTGAGGCAGATGGCACTCAGCTGCATTATTTCTGTTTCCAAGCTAAAGCACGTGAATAGGAGGAATCAAACATTAACATGCTCACTTCTAACTAAAAAACCTTTTCAGATATTTTGTGTAGGTTTTTCTGCATCATCATGAAGAAGTCCTTCAACGCCGTACAAAAAGTGCATACAGCTGCCCACAGGAGCTGTGTCCTGTGAACTTTAGGGGGAAAAGGAGAAAAAAAAAGGCAGGATGAGCCAGATGCTTCACAAGGGGAAACCTCTGGGACACCTGCCTTCAAGCTCAGAGGAAGGCTGGCACCCAGGCTGCATGGTGTCAACTATGTTTATGCAGTGACTTTATTCTTTTATATCTGTACTGTCACTGGGACAAATGGACCGTAGTTAATGCTTGTGCACACACACAACAGACTCAGACAAGAGAACTGATATGCCTGAAGAGTTACCAAAGGGAAGCTGTTTGTTTGTTTTTCACATCTGTGTATTGATGCTTTAATGAGGAAATAAACACACAGTTCAAGGGAAGAGGAGGATTAAACAGCTGATGGTATAGGAAAAGAGGAACAATTATTTCCTTATATGATATGTTAGATTATATGGACAGTAGGCTTAAACTGTTGTGTGAGAAGTTTTGCTGTTTGGAATGGGTTTTCACGTTCTTTTCAAAAAATTCTGATTATTCAGTGTTGACCATATATATTATCATTGTTTATTATAACACACTTTTGCATTTCGTGCAGACTAACACAAATTATTGAGCTTTCCAAAACCTGTATTTTGATTTTATATTGAGCTTGTTATTAATCACAATCAAATATGCAAAGTCATATTACATTTTGGGACCTATAAGAAAGAAGGGGACGGACTCTTTAGCAGAATCTGCTGTAATGGGACAAGGGGAAATGATTTCAAACCAAAAGATGGGAGATTTAGTCTGGATATAAGGAAAATGTTTTTTACAACAAGAGTGGAACAGGTTGCCCAGAGAGTTGGTGGATGTTCCACCCTGGAGACGTTCAAGGTCAGGCTGAATAGGGCTCTGAGCAACCTCATTGAGCTGTAGATGTACCTGTTCATTGTAGGGGAGTTGGACTAGATGACCTTTAAAGATTCCTTCCAACTCAAGGATTCTATGATTCTATGATGTATATTTTGCAGAAATACGATTATTATCAGTAGAAAAAAAAGTAATAAATAACACAGGAGAACAAGAGGGAACTTGAATAAAAACCAAAATAATATCAAATAATATCAATAATATCAATAATACCAAAATCCAAATACTCAAGAGTTATGAATTACAAGATCTGAAGTTCATTAGAAAGTCTTCTTATAAGGTTAAAGGTAATATCACATTGTACTTTGCCAAGGAATGTGAGTCTCTTTCATTCCATGGGATGGTTAATACAGGGTTTGTTCAGGTGATGATATATCCAAAGAACCAGTCTGATATAGCAAAATAGTGGGAAATCATTTGAAATAATAATAAAAAAAAAAGGAATTAAATTCAGATCTTATCTGTAATAATTCTGTCCATTACATTGCTAGGTAAAATGTTGAATTTCTAGGAAAACATGAAGAACCAAAGAAAACACATTTAAAACAGAATTTGACATCACAGAGGATATTAGATATACTCAGGACTGAAAGGCTATCTGTTTTAAAGCAACCAGCTTGTCTCATTCTTTTCAATCACTGCAACTCTCATGTTTAATAAATCCCAGGGAGCTTTTACAAATCTATAACATTAACTGACCTGATATACTATTAACACTAACAAATCATTCTAGAGGAACTGAGTAAAACAAATTCTGTATTATAGGAAATAGATCTTGCTGTGAAGGGCAACTGTGAGATTAGAGAGCTGATATTGATAATGCTTCTGTCCTTAGTAAAATAATTTTCCCTCCTTCAGCAAAACAAAAATTGTACATAAAAGAAAAAAAGATTTGGCTATTCAGTGCATAATGTGCTGCAATCCATATCAGAAAGACAATACTTAAAAAGGAAGGCTAGGGACCTATCACCTCAAAATACTGTTACTGAATTTTATTATAAATAATTAACCATTTCTCATCTAACAGTTCAGTGAAAATATTACTGAATCTTTATATATTTCTGCTATAATTAATAACAGTCAGCATGGTCACAAGGCTTTCAGATCATATCTTGGTTATCTATCATTCACTCATTGTGTGGGAAAATCTTTGGAGGTGACTTACTGAGATGTTCTCCTCCTAAGAGAAGGTAGAGAAACCTACAGAATACAATGAATGTGCAAATAATTTGTTCTATGATAATCCCCTAGGCAGCATAAACTTGGAATTGGCAACACCAAGGGAGATTGGTGTGTTGAGTCTAAGAGAAATGGCATGAAGATAGAGTGAATTTGGTGGAACAGATAAACTTCATAGTTGTTGCACTGAGCCAACAGTTTTTTCTTTTTCTTTTTTATTTTTTTTTGCAAAAACTCATCCCTGCTTGAACTTTGCTCATTAAAAACTCATAAAAATATCAAAACACACCTTCATCCCAAAGTTTATCTGCCTCTGAGATGCTACCACCACCCCCCACTTTTAATTTTTTAGCCTGCACCACTGAAAGCAAATGACAAGAATCTACACCAATTACAAAAAAAAAACTATATATGACTAGAAGTCACTGAAGCTCTAGCTGAACGTAAAAAAAATAGTGTGAAATGACTGAGATGAGAAGGACTTTTAGGGAAGATACCATTGCAGACAAGTTGGGAAACGTGGCTACTTTCCAGTATCAGTTGACGGGCTGAGAATCTTTCTGCCCCATAGCTACCTTTTTGGTAAGATTCGGTTATACCAAATGCTTTCCTGGGAAATTTTAAATTCTGGGTACTTGGACATGCTCAGTACACATGACAGTGTATTTATGACCAGCAATCCAAAAGAATCTGCCATTGGTCACTTCAGTAAACGTCACTATTCATTAATCTAGCCAGGTATGTTCTCATAGAATATGACCAAACTCCTTGAAGGAGAGCCAAGTTTGTTCATTGAAATGCAACTAGGTTGAAGGTGCATTGTGCTATTTGTGCATTTGTAATCGTGATAGCTCAATATATTGAATGTGATGAGACTTATAGTGCCAAAGTGGTTTTCACTCAGAATCTAAGCCCAAAACCTTCACCTCCTCTGATATCTAAGGATAGGATGGAATGCAAGGGGGTTTCTTTTCTCCCAAGCATTTTTACCGTTTAACACAACACACTGTGGCACTTCGTATGTCCTTTAAGTTTGCCTTTTATTATAAATTGTGCAAATATAGCATCAATATTTTCATTCAAAACAAAAATGTAGAAAGATTTTGAGGTAAGATTTCCAATAGCATCTCCTGCAATTACTCTATATAAAAGCATAAATCATTTCAGAAAGTTTAAATTCAGACTAACGAAAGCACATTTTTCCTTGTCACAACTAAAGATTCCCACTATATGCATTTTTTAAAAGTTCCATTTCTGAAATTTTATTTCATTTCCATCTAAGTAGAAAAAAATTAATAACATGCAGAAGAAAATGTAAAATGCGCCCAGCCAAATGAAGATAGGATTCAAATAATCTAAGGGACTGAGGTGAATTATGTATGCATCTGACCTCGAATTCCTGCTTTCAGAGAACTTATCCATTTAAATACAGAATTAAAACATCTGTTTAAGTGTATTCTACTGTCAGCCTATCTATGTGAATAAACACTTAATGTGCATCTTTACAAGATCTTAAGATGCTGGAAGTCTTTTCTGCATAGTGAACGGTTCTAGATGAGAAAAATGAAAGAGCGAATCACATAAAGTTAGGCTGAAAAAGATTTTATCTAATCAACTTTTCCTTTTTTCCCATGACAGAATCAACTCCTCCTTATATATTCCTGACAGATGTTTGTCTTAGCCATTCTTAAAGTCTCTTAGGATTCTGACATTCTGTCTAGGATAGCCATTTGAATCCTTGATCATCCTTAATATTAGAAAATGTTCTCCTGAGTCTAATTTGAACATTTTTTGCTACAGTTTAAACACATTACTTCTCTTATATATCCAGAAACAGAGAAAATATTTTTTTTTTTTTTTTTTTTTCTTTTTTCTTTTTTTTTTTTATTTTTTTTTTTTTTTCTTTTTTTTTTTTTTTTTTTTATTTTTGAATCTTTCTGAACATCTAAACTTACTGCTTCTTCCTATGTCCTTTCCAGCCTCAGAAGGACAGATTCAGCTACCCTTGAACTACAGCTTTACTTCCACCTGCTTCTTTAAAGACTCACCACAAAAATAACATCTCAACCTTTGGTCACAGATGAAAAATGACACTATGAAAAACGCTGATTTTTTCTCTTAACTTTTCACATTAATTTACATCTGATTAGCAAAGATCAAGTTCACCGAGGGAGGAAAATGGGGCTAGGGACCAGGTTTTAATTTAAGAAATTTTATTCTGAATATCTGAACAGCTTACAAAATCATCAATTGTTAGTCAGTGGTAGACTTTCTATTAACTCCAGTAAAGATTTGAATCAGTTTCTTAGAATTATAAAGGCACAAAGTACATAATTCTCATTGTGTCTGTAGAAGCCTAGCATCTGTGTTACCGCAAAACTTCTCCTTAGTACTTATTAATTCAAAGAGCACTGATGAAAAACATCAGCTCTTCCTATCAAAAACAAGATTAATGCTCCATTTGCACAACCTTTTAAAAGCATGGCATAGATGTATGATTAATATGATTTTTACAGCAGAAGGATGAAAAGTAACAGTCTGCACACAGCAGTTGCTGCCAGTTTATCAGAGCACACGTTGATTTCAAGTGTTTGATTTTTCGTGTCATTAAAAAAGCATGAGATTTGGGTGAACAGCCTTCTCCAGGCATTCGACATACTCTAGTAACCAATCTCTTCTCTTGGACTCAACTGGTGTGCACAGAACAGATACACCAATTGCCTTAATTAAGTGCTGTAAATTCTAATTTAGTGTCTGCAGAATAAATGAAGTTGTTCAAAAGCAATCTAACTTACAGGTCACCATATTAATAATTGTGGTGTGCTGTCCAAAACTACATAGCCTATGTTTATCAAGCAATCTTTCTACAGATCTACCACCTCTCCTATGTTTTTCACAAAGCTTACATAATTCTGAATATTAATAAATATATCTTCTTCTGGGCTTTTTACTCATGGACTAGCTCAAGAAAGGCAGAGGTACTAGACACACAGTTAAGCTCAGCCAGTAGCAGAACACATATCTTCTATTCTACTCTGCATTTCTAAAACCAAAAACAATTTCATTGGTCTCATAAGTTGTCTTCCAATTATCTTTTGCGAAAGATGTAATTTTTGCCATATGGAGTTTGCGTTCAGAGGTTTGTCTTTTCCAATACTGTATCTTCTTTATCTCTGAATATGGTTATACTTTCTTTCTCCTCCCTTCGTTATATCTTCATTTTCATTTGAAACAAGAGTTTTCTCTAACATAAAGTAATAATGTCCATTTCTGCCTATTTCATATTTTGATTTCTTCATAAATTTAATGACCTAGAAAAGTATACGTCTGAGTTATCTACACTAATCTATTCTAGTGGTCCCATGTATTGTCAACAAGATATTGAAGATTTTGTAGAACTCTGTGGGATATGTCTGTGAATAATTTGGTTTGCAGAGGACACAGACTATAAAACATTGCTATTGCTTTCCCTAACACAAGAAAAAAAAAATCAAGACATTAAATGATTATCAATTTCCAATATTCCATCTAAGTTAATAATATTTTATGGAAGTTTTTTTGTTGTTGTTGTTTCTGTTTTTTTCCTAGTAAAGATCATTAAAAACAACTGTTGGCAGTATTTATTTTTCTGTTTGTTTGTTTATTTGGAAGAACAAACAATACTGTAAATGTTCGTACTGTGTAAATGATTCAAGAGTTCCAAAGTGAGTATTTCTGTCTCAAATATATGTCTGACTTGTCATTTGCAAACAAAGTGTGGCAAGATGTTTTATCTGAGCATTTGGCATCAAAGGAAAACTGTATTTTGAATGGGTAGCTGATCTCTTGATGATTTTGAAAGTAAAGTACTTTGAAAGTGAAAGAAAACAGGCTAAGATTTTACAGATGAATTGTCAAAACTATTACAAAATATTAAGATTCAATACTTGAGAAGCACTTTTCTGCTTCTTTCATTTTTAAAATTAACTGATACTCAGATTCTTGGGAACAGAAGAAATTGAAAAAAAAATCTTAATGACTTTTTCCTTCTTAGGAAAAACAGACAATGTAAAAAACTGCCAGAGTAGTCAGAAGTTTGATGTGTTATTGACTAGTAGCAGAAAGATATTTCAAATTGCTTTTGCTTATTTCACTGTCTTGTCCATTTGAACTTGTAGCAATAATTTTGAAATCTCTTAAATGGATCAATCAATAACTCTATGACTTTGATGGGAGTAGGTGCAAGACATAAAGGAAAACTAGTAAGTGTATTTCAGACTTATAAACACTGAAATAAATAAGTGAATATATACAAAGATGAAGGTTCTGTCGTGCTTGCCTGATTTTTTTTATTCATGAAAAATACCAGCAAACATCCATAATTTTCTTTTCCTAAGCCTAATGATATAGTTTCTGTAGACTTCTGCCTATCCATATTCTTTTATAATGAGATATTGGAAAACCTGTAGTTTAATAACAATAACCAAAAGTGACTAACAAATAAGCTAAGAATTCTTCAGATTTATTTATCCTAACAAAGATCATTTTCAGTATGAATGTGTGATTCTCACCTTTTCTTTTTTCAGGTACCATTTTTCAGTTTACAAAAATTTTTGCATGGAATCCAGAATACAATTTGTGCATACAGAACTGTTCTCTATGCACAAATTAGGGCAATGAACTTGCTCGCATTCTTTATGTTTAAAATGAGCTGCCTTGAAAAGTTTCTCCCAATTTAAAAGCAGAAAATATTAAACTGTTGAGAAAGTGTTCCCTGAAATAATTAATTTCCTTGTTATTTTGAAGCAGTACCTCGCTTTGGAAATTTACAATTACCCTAACTTCAGTGCCATGCAACCACATCAAAAAACTGATAAAATGATGCAGCTCTTATCTTGATGTCATGCTAACATGCACAGTGATTATAGCATCCTATTCAGCTGTCTCTTAGAAAGCACATTGATTAAAATTGTATATTCTCATTAATAAGGAATGATTACATTTTCCTTCAGTTCTCATACAGACATATCAAGAATTTTCAATCCATACAACATAGGTAGCCACAAAAGTAATGCCTCCTATTTATTTCCATGGAAACTACAACAGACACAAGGAGCATAATAACATTATTTGATAGAGCAAATTCTCAGCTACAAAACATTTTTCAACATAGTCATCACCGGTAGCTATGCATTTACACCAATAATGAATAGGAGCCTGCATGCTGTGCTAGTAAAACTCTACACCAATGGAGGTGACCCTCTGCCACAGCCACACCGCTGAAATGCACCACCCACCACCTCACTGTGCTCACATTCACTGTTTGGTCTCCATAAATGCTCAGCAAGTATTAATGAATGTCAGTTAATCATGGGTGCAATTGTAATTTTTATTTTGAATCTTAGAAACCTTACCTACTAAAAGTTTTACCAGAATTGACATGTTTCTAAGTGTTCAGATTCTTACGAACTTATCTATAAACCATACTTGGTCAGAAAGTTCATTACTAAAAGTAGAAACAAGACTCTTGAATTTCAATAATATCAGTGTTGAAGCTCTGTGGTTGACATGATATATTTAGATGCCTATGAAGAGCTGATGTGTTGTTTACCATTCACTGTTCTGAAAGGGATAGCTAAAGCTTATACGTATATTTACATATATATATATAGCTACTAGGTCTTAGGGGGAAATTACTCATCTACAAAAGGAGCATTAATATAGATGGACTACAAGCAAATTGGGTCATAAACAGTAATTTCACAGCTACCTAAATAGAGATATTTAGACACCCAAGGATGCAGAAATATGCAGAAGTACTATTCCTGCGATAGCACATGCAAATGATATTTCTATTGTTTTCCTATCAGGAACAGCTACTAACTGCATAAGAAGTAGATGGAATTTTTCCTGTAAATATCACCCAGAGTTTATAGAAATTAGCATACAGAAAAGAATTAATGAGAACAACTTGGGCAGAACATGCTCTGTATAAGAAAAGAATTTGTACTTGGTGAATAAGTGAATCTGTAAGCATGAGTGTGTGAGTTACTGGGGAAGATCTTTTCAAACTGTTGCTTTTCATGCGCTGTAGTTAGAAATTACTGATACTAATTATATTGTCTCAGCAACTACTAATTGGGGTTGTACTGAGGAACTGAATATGTGGAATCACTGGGGATGTGATACATTTCCAGTTCATGACTCCATTTATAATGATATTGCAGACATTGCTATTATTTGGAAAAGGTATTTATATCTCTCTTTTTTTTTTTTTTTTTAAGTTTCACTGTAAATTTATTCTAATTGTTCATTTTTAAAGATTGCTTGAACAGTAATGTCATTCTCTTCATTTTGTAATCAAATTCAAAATGGGCTTTCATGAAAATAGTATTTGACATTATCACACCACATAGGCAATCACTAATAGAAAAAAATTTAACTTGATGTCTTATTTCTTTTTGTTTGCTTGATAAAGAAAGATATTACCTTATTTCCAAATACAAGACTATCTGATTATATGAACACATAAGCTTTATGTTTGATGACTATTTTTCTGATCAACAGATGAATGACGTAAAGGATATAAATGGAAGGAACATCTCCACTCTGTGGTTTATCATTTTGTATTAAAAAGGCAGCACAGATTTGAGCAAGTGAAGGAACTCAATGTTCCTTCAGAGAAGGCCAAAAATTATTCTTAGATGAACCTTAACCCACATACATCTAAGACACAAGCAAGCATCCTTCATTCTCTTTTCTCAAAATGTTATAATTTTAATTAATGTTAGTCTGAGAGATAATGTGAACTTAATTCTTTTCTCTTCCTCTTTGTAAAGGACAGGTGGAGATAGGAAGATTTGTTAGACAGAAATCTGATTGCTCTTGAATAAGGAGTGGAAATTTTGGCAGGGTAAAACCTGCCAGTTTCAGAGAAGTAAAATGAGCAGATAATTGCAATCTTTAAGTTTCAAGGCTCAGCTGAACCTTTGAATGAAATGTCATTTCTTCTTCATTTTTTACAAGATACCTATGTGTCCCCCTTTATTTTTTTGATATAAAGATATCTCAATGGAAAGATGGGTGGGATGGCTGGGATATTCCTCCTGTTTAATTTTAATTTAATTTTATTTTTCTTCACCTTAATCAGTCTAAAATCTAAAAATTACACAGCGGGTGAGAGAGCCATTTTTATACAATTCTTATTTCTCTGACCATGTCACTGTGGACCTCAATCAGATGTTACCCAAAACAGTTACTTTGATCTAGCACAAAGATTATTGGCTTATGACTTATTGAAGCAAAAGAATATGTTGATCTCCGCATCAAACTAGACTGCATCCACAGCGCCCTTTCAAGTCACAATTTCAAATTGCATAAGCAACTTCTTTACTTAGAAGCTGTGGTTTGGACATTTTAAATATACTAGGTAAAATGAAGATCCTCCTCATTTATCAGTGCACATTAAATGTTCACCAAATAACAGAACAAAGAAACTTCTCGTAATAGTGAACACCAAAAATACAGAAAGAATATTTTCTAGTGTATTTTTTTGTTTTGTTAGTTGGTTGTTTTTGGTATAAGAAGGAGTTATCCACCGAATAAACAGATTATATCCTTTAACACAATCTAAGAAAGTTGTAGCTACATCTGCACTAGTAATACTTTAGGTAGTGGGCT
The DNA here is from genome assembly GCA_016647715.1 of Pavo muticus. NCBI lineage: Eukaryota > Metazoa > Chordata > Aves > Galliformes > Phasianidae > Pavo > Pavo muticus. The sequence goes on along the minus strand of JACDJE010000268.1, from coordinate 40,712 downwards.
GTTATTCAGCTGTATGAATGCTACCCAGGCTGTGCCATTTTTCCTCGGAACAAGAAAAAGGTGTTTGGCCTATTATATTTAATTGTTTGGATGCAACTCTAGGACCCCAGTGAATGACTGTAAATATTTAGATGAGATAAAAAAGTGCATAAATGCTAAAGGTTTCCTGTTGCTGGTAAAACAATCTTGTGATTTAAAGCAATTTCAAATGACCGTTCTTTACTCTTTCCAGACAGAAGTACATGCATTTAGCATGAAGGATGTGATAGTGAGAAATATTTGAATTCATTCCGTGTGTTTAAAAAATTACTTATTTCCAAGAGTTAACTTAGACTTTAGATGAGTTTAGTCACGCTTTCTGTGATAGTAAAAGGAATTGGGTTTACTGATCTTCTTTAATCACATGCTATCTAAAATGAGTGGATCTGATTTCATCATTACTAAGTCCCAAACAGTTTCATACTTCTACCTTGTGCAAAAGTACTCTAGAAATACAAAATATTTCAAAAACCGCATGTAGAAGAGTGAAATATCTCTTCTAAGCCACTGTAAGGTGCAGTCATCACGGTATAAATAAAGGAGGTACATTCTACTCCACACATAGTATTAGAATGTATAGGAAAAAAAAGGATAGACAAATGTCTGTATAGATAAATCAGAACTACTCAGGGAAGCAGTGGCAGTACTGACAGGGTGTGAGTTCTCCTGGCACAGTAATCTGTATCATCATTCATTCATAAACACGACAGATTTAAGTGATTTTTAGTGGGGTGGGGGGTAATAACCGCAGTGTTTCAGCCTGGGCTGTCTGGTCTGGTGGTTGGTGACCCTGTACATAGCAGGGGGTTGAAACTAGATAGATGATCATTGTGGTCCTTTTCAACCCAGGCCATTCTACGATTCTATGATTCTATGATTTTCTAGTATGTCTTCAACAGATAGTCATTCAGTAAATGATTCCAAAATGGTTACCATTTTTTTGATTATGTAGGAAGAAATTCTGAACTGTCTATAGATTCTAGTTAGAAATACAGGTAAGGTTTACTGAAATTAAACTGTCTGAGATAATTCAAGATTCTGAATCCAAAGGCATTTGCAAACTCTTTTAAAAGCACTACTGCTACTCGGGCAAATATAAGGGAAGAATACCTTTTACTTTGAAATACTGAAGACTGGTACATTTTTATTTGGCTGTGCGCTTTAATAGAGTTATTTCTAAAAGCCTATTAAACTCCAGGTCCATAACATAGCTGGGGCTTGATGTGGTAAGAACATTTATGTATATGCACTAAACTAATCAACATTAAACTTTCCTATTTTTATTCAAGATTACTGTAAACTTTTAGATTCAGACAATAACAGCCCTACACAGATTCACAGAATCTGTTATATCAGTAAGCATTTTTCTAACCACTGTTGCTCAGGTGAGGCCAAATATAGGTGAGTTAGCATTGGGAAATAATATAAATTATATGGAAAAGCTATACAGAAAAATGAATTTAACCTTTTACAGTGCAGCTTACTGAAAAGATGTTTAAATGGAAAAATTTGTCGTAAGTATTTTTCAGTTATACACTGTGTGGTAAGAGAAATAAAATAATATTCTGATTTTCCTCTAACATCTTTACTTTTTCATGAGCAAATTTACATACAAGCTTCAATTGTAATTGAGAATGCTCTATCTAAAATAAAAATAAAAATTAAGATTAAAAATGCACACTAATTACAAGGGAAAGATACTCTAGCTTTAGCCTAGGAAGGGATAAACATTTTGTGAATGACCTTTATCTAAGAAAAGTTAAGACTTATAGTTAATGAAGCTATTATGGAACAGAAATTAATGTAATCATTTGTTCAATGGAATAAAGAAGATCATATCAAGCAGGAAGGAATCCAAAATGGAAATGAATTACATGAAATTTTGGTTAATTGTAGAGATTAGTGACAGTAAGATTCTCCATGGACAGAAATGAATAAGAAACGTGCTGCAGAGCTAGCCTACAAAGCACTAATACAGGAATCAAAATTATGAAACAGATGTTTAAGATATTTTGATATATTATTAAGGTGGATTTTTCTTTCTTTCTTATTTACTTTTTGAGAAAAACATAACAAAAAATGCCCAAGCAAAAATATGAAGGGAAGTTAAAAGCTACAGGAAAATTGCAATAAATTCACAATAGGTAAATATCATTTTGTTGTGTACTCACTTCTTTTAATAGAAGAATGAACATGCATTTTCAAATGAATAATAAAAGCAACCAGGCAAACAAACAAACAAATGCAAGAAAGAACTGAAGAATTAAAGAATTCTACTGGTCAAAAAAGATATGCTGCATTCATATTATTTTTAAGGTAGGGTTGATTTTAACTGACTTCAGAACTGCAAGCAAAATTCTTATTCTGATTTTGTGATCAGTACAGAAATATATAAGGATCATCTTGTCAGCCTAAAGTAGTTTCCCTTGCTTGTGTAATTGTATATATTTGGATTTCATTTATGAATGTATTTTCTAATATCAAATTTTATAACTCAGTCATTTTTTACAGAGAGAACATAGTGAAATTTCTAGTGACGTAATTCTTAATTATGCCCAATTTCACTGAAGTGTATGTGTATGCGACCCAGAATCACCTGTCTTTATTGCTATTACTCTGTAGGCAAAGTTTCTGAGCAGCTAATTTCTTACATTATTGAACTAGCTGAACTGCAGTTTATCCAATTATATATTCACAATGGTGTTGCCAAGTATATGTGCATAGTTTGCATAAATATTTATGTGTTTTGTCTATTAGTCTTAAAACGCAGAATCTGTTAGAAATCCACAAATTCTAAAATAATAGAATCTGCAATATTCCCTGGTCTTTAATTGTATTAGGTATTGATGTCATACATAAAGTCAGATTAGGAATTTCTCTCACTTTTGTGTTAAAATTTATGACATAAGACCCATCCCAAGAGTTATCCTTAATTAATTATTAATATTGAACCTGAAAATGTTTTAACACCAAGCATAAAGACAAAAATTTGTGAAATCTACGAAGAATCTCCAAAATGAGCTTACTTGCCTACTGGAAACGTATAGAATGATCTGACTTTAAAACCATAAACTAGACAAATATACTGCAATTCTCTGAATCTACCTGAGGCATTCATTCATGGTGTTTTTTGTTCTGTTTTGTTTTGTTTTGTTTTGTTTTGTTTTGTTTTGTTTTGTTTTGTTCTGTTTTTCCCCAGCGAGCAAAATTCAGGCCACAATTACTTACTACTGAACTGAAAATCCATATGTAACTTCTTTTCTTCTTCATTGCCTTCTATTGGGTCCAAGTTTTCCACAACTTAAAAGAAGAGGTAAGCTTATAAAATATAAGTTGAATATCAAGAAAGGGAGAAAGATATGAAGCATAAGTCCAAACTGCAGTGCTATATTGTCCATTATAAGCCCTCTAAATAGCATGTCTGTACATCCCAAATTTCAGGAGCTATGTCTAATATATCTTTGAGGCTGTTCAGAAATTTCTCTAACAAATACTGTACAGGACAGAGGAATGAGGAATCATGAAAATTTGTATAAACGTTATGGATTCTGGGACCTTTTTCTTTTTCGTAGTCTTTTTTTTTTTTTTTTTTTTTCTTTTTCATAGTCTTTCTCTGACATAAATTACAACACCATTTCATCATCTTGGTCCTCTTCATTTTGTATAGTTGTGAGAAGTTATGCTTACTGATAGACTGATCGACTGATGTTTGGAATGGGCTTCCAAAGTATGAGCAATAGCTTTATAATATTTGAGAAGTAAGAATATGTTACACTCTTTTGAATGGCAGATATTTTTCGGTTTTTAATATCAGTGATTCCTCACTTTTTCCAAATTCCAAGTGTACATTTTCCTCTCTGCTAATGTAGAAAAATCACTCTTTTGTTTGTTTTGTTTGGTCTTTGCTATTCTGTATTAATTCTGTAAGCACTCTCACTATCCAGGCAATTACACAGTTCAATCAGGAGACTTTGAGTGGATCTTTTCTATAGGAAATAAAATAGCTTTTTTCCTGTTAATGACAACTACCTTTCACTGGAGATGTTTACAGTTTACAGTTGCAAAGGTTAATGGTCACTTCCCTACACCTTCTATTGCTTTAACATTTTTGTATAATGACAATCACATTCTTTTAACCTGTTTCTATATTGGTGTTCTATATATTGTTATTGTTATAAAGACCTATGATTCTCTGAAGTGCAGTAGGGTCATATTTCAGTCCCAAACTACTTTATTTTATTTGCAGTGAAGTGAGTCTAATCTTTGTGGCAACGTGGATTTATGCTAATGTTTCTAGAACAGGAAAATGCTGTTTGCTTCTTTCAGAAATTTTAATGGCTGTACCTACATTTTGCTCTTGGAAATAAATAAGTGCTCTATTCATAACAAAGATGCAAGATAAACCAACCTGAATACTCACACATATGCTATTTTACTTATTTTTACACTACAGTGCCAGGTAGGTTCATGCATACCATTGACAAAGAAACATAGTAGTTATGTCTAATTCAGTCCATCAGCCATATCCTAAGTACTGGCAACCTCAGCAGTCCCTCCAGGTAGATGAGCTGCACAAGTTTCTGGCTAATAGTGTGACCAAATTGAACTTCTCTCCTGAGGATCACTATTCATGCATGTAGGTAATCTCTCTGATGATATCTGCTTTTGAACTCAGACTTTTTTTAGGGAACACCCTAAGAGGTACAGATTTTTTTTTCTTCTGCTGACTATTTGGCAATAAATTCAATAGATATGTTGTGAAGAAACTGTCTATATTATGCTAACTTTCAACCCATTCATGGGACTGTGTGCCTGCCCTCCTCTTCTGCTTATTATTCTGTTCAACTAAGTCTTGCTAGGGAGCTAAGATAATCCCTTTGCGTCATGGACATTAGTATGGTATAAGGACTACTTATCCACAAGAGCAAGCAGATAAAAATGAGAAAAAATGCATACTGAAGCTAGTTCTTCTATAGCTACAAAAAGATACTACCAGGGAGTGAGAAAGAGAAAGCTCGGTGAGGTCTGAAGAGTAATTTAAGAAATTTCTGTGAGCAGAAAAATCAGATTTTATTAAGCCTGCATCAGGATACACTGGCATAAAATTTGTGAAGAGAAGAAACGGCAAAGGAGGACACTTTCAGAATTTAGAAAACAAGATATAATCTCAATTCAGTCATAATAAGTAATCCTATATGCTTTAAAACTTTTTTTTTTTTAATCACTATGGGCACTGGATATGCATTGTACTTACCAATTGGCCTAGAATTCAGTCTTGCTATCAGACTCAACATTTTCCTCTATAATTTTTCTTAAATTATGATTGATATTTTTTCTGAATATCTGTGGGTCATCTAGTGCATTCCCGGTACACACATACACTGCCAAGATCAGGCTCACTACAGTATACAGCTGTAGTAGTTAGTATTATGAACATGTGAAGTGAAGATAGAATATATTTTATGTTAATTGATGATTGTACAAAGTGTGTGTTAATGTGTTAGGATGTAATAGCTACAATCTTGTAAGCTTCAGGAGGTCACCATACCTTTGGTGGTACTCAGTAGATAGATTTGCACACCATAGCTTCTCCTGATGCTTCTGGCACTTTCTTGGAAAGTTAAAAACTTATGTTACTCATAGTTTAAAAGGGAATGAAAAAGTCATTGAGCCCACGAACATGTTTTTATTCTCAGTAGTTATTCTGTGCTGAAGTGTATCCAAGTGGTAATCATAATTTATCTGAGACCCATACATATCTATCTCCACTACAATGTTATTATTCATACCGTGAATAAACCGTTAATCTAACATCATCCATCACCTTCATTGGGGACTTTTTGTGCAAAATCAGAGTAACAGTACACTACCACTATCTAGGTTAAAGAAAAAAACGAGCTGCACCAAGTGTTCTTTTATTTCTGTACTCACAGATAAGTCCATAGCAGACACACTTAACACTTTATAACATGGGAGATTTTAGTTCTGTCTTTGTACCCAGCCTTTTCTCCTGTCAGCCTTACTGTGTTGACCACCTTGAGTCTTTGCTGAAAAATTGATGTTAATGGCCACTGCAAAGAAAGCCTGGACATCTAACAGGCTGTTTTATTATTGCTTCGAAGGCTGACTAACTTCTAGAACCCAACTTTACTGGAACAATATAAAAGCTACTCCTACTCCTCCCTTGCACTTTTCTAACAGTTCACTAGCCTAGGCTTTGCTTTCTTTCCAAGTGTAGATCCTCTTACTAATATTTCTGTTCTTTTTTTTTTTTAATCTTTTTTTTTTTCCCCCAAAGAATATCATGTTACATATTTTAGAAAAAAAAAACTTGGCAACAAATATGGGACCAGCAATGCCTTGCTAACATATACTCGTTAAATATCACAACGCTAACATGAAGATGCTGTGCAAAAGTTGCATTCTACAGGATAAATATATCATATGTTGGGAAGGTGAACAAATGGGTTGTATAGCACACTGAATTATCTTCCCTGAATTGAGAAAGAGTTTATGAAAGATTTTAAAAGTCACAGAAAAGGTAGAGATTCTGTTTCATAACTAAGGCTTAAAATACACACTAGAAATAATTGTCTTTGTACCTCACAGTGCACAGCATAAGGTTTATTTATTCTGTCACTCTGAAGGAAAGAAAAAGTCAGGATGATATCATAGGACTTGTGAACTATCTTGCTTTTTCCTTAGGCTATTAGTATACTTGAATTAATGACAAAATGACATATGTACTTGTTTACTGTCTAGATAAAGGCAATAAAATGTTCAGAAAGAGTCATCCTGTTTCTTTCACTAATGCTCTATATTTTCAGATCTTGACCACAAATAATCTACTTCCAAAAGCAAATACCACCATGTCTATGTCCTTTATTACCATAAAATTCCACATATTACCACATACCCAGTTGGAAACTGGGACCCGGGAGGAAAGAGCAGAATGGATTGGGTTTGGATTAGTTGTGTGGATGATTCTACAGAGATTTTGATTCTATGATCTTGAATGACCTTTGACATATTGGGCATGTTGACAGCAGATGGAATGTAACTGATCGGGTAGGGCAAGAATGCTCTGGGCAGCAATCTGGCTGGAGTTATTGGCAGAGCTTTAAACTAGATTTCATGGGGGAATGGGATGTACTTCTCAGTGACAGAACAACTAGGAAACACTGTCACTATAGGAAGCAGCAGAGAAAAAACTTCACTCTTGTCCCAAAGGAATTAGGGAAGGCCCAGCTGAAGTACCTCTAGTACAGAGCTTGTGAAACAAGCAGAAGGACTTGGAAGCCACTGTTCAATTAGAAAACTATGACCTAATTGCTATCATGGAAATGTGGTGGGATGAATCACACAGCTTGAACAATGCAATTGAGGGCCACAAGGTTTTTAGAAGAGATAGGCAGAGAAGGAGGGGCAAAGGAGCTGCCCTCTAAATTAAGAAAAGGATAGATTATGACAAGCTCTAAGAAACAGCTATGAACAGATTGAGAGCCTGTAGGTAAAAATTAGGGACCAGACCAATAAATGACATCTGGTGGTTGGAGTCTTCTGCAGGCCACCTGATCAAGTGTAGCCTTTTGATGAGGCATTCTTGCTTCAGCTGCAAGAAACATTGCATGCTCAGGCTTTCAGCCTGAGCGTAAACTTCCACCACCTGCTTATCTGCTGGGAAAGCAACGTGGCTGGCTTTAAGTAATCCTGGAGACTCCTGAAGTGTGTTGAGGATATCTTTTTGGTCTAGGTATTAGACAAACCAAGCAGAGAAGCAACTGGACCTGTTGCTCACTAATGCTTATGAGCTCATAAAAAATTTAAGACTGAAGGCAGTTTGAGCTGTAGTGTGATCACTACAGGTCACACCCTGGTTTAGTTCATGATCTCAAGGAATATGAGCCTGGCAAAGAGCAAAGTAAGAATGCTGAACTTCAGAAGAGGAAAATTCCATCTAACCCCAGGGGTCCATCTTGGTAATGGTGCTCTTTAACATCATTATCAATTACCTAGGCAAAGAGTGCACCCTCAGGATGTTTACAGACAGCACTAAGCTGAGTGTTGCAGTTGATACAACAAAATAGTATTGTGTTTCCTACTGAACAAGAGATAAGGTAAAAGTTAGGTTCCTACTTTAGAAAACAGAATCTTCACAATTTATTAAAAATAGAACAAAGTATCTTTTGATTTTTTTTCATCTGAATCTTTGATAATGTGCTGAATTATTACATGACACTATTTTGTTGGACCTGTGAACTTCATATGTAATAGTTGAATAGAATAATTCAAATATATATTTTAAAATATAAATTAATCTCAATCCTTAATCAAATTTCCTACTGATGTCTATTCTATATACTGAGCAAAGCAAAACACATTTTCAAGATGATTTTTTTCCCCCTCAGTTACAGTTTCAGTCTTTTGCTATATTTCATTTGGAATATTACAAAGTGTTTACATAGTTGAATATATAGAGATTGAAGGTATATATAGAGTAATTTGTAAAGTAATGGAAGTGAAATAGTCATGAATAGATAGGGCAAGTAGAGATTCATTTTCAAGAACTGAGCATTTAGCAGCTCCCATCTTAAATGGTTTTAAACTGGAAGAGGGTAGATTTAGACTAGATATTAGGAAGAAATTCTTTACTGTGAGGATGGTGAGACAGTGGAACAGGTTGCTCTTTGGGGTTGTGAATGCCCACTCCCTGAAAGTATTCAAGGCCAGGCTGGATGGGTCTTTGAGCAGCCTGATCTAGAGGGAGGTGTCCCTGCCTATAGTAGGGGGATTGGAACTAGATGATCCTAAAAGTCCCTTCCAACCTAAACCATTCTATGATTCTATGAAGTAGGTTAATGGACTTATTACAGCCATATTGCAATTCTCCATTTGTGAAATGCAGCTAGTAGTACTTGGCAACCTGTCACTCATAGTCACTGACAGAAAACTCTTAGAGGAAGTATATAATAAAACAATCAATCATGTATTTTTGGGGTTATATGGCTTTCAACAATCAATGTATTAAGGATTTATACAAGACTAAATATCATTCTGTACTGGTTTATTTGCATTTTCTTATTTGCAGCTGTGCAGTTTTGCAGACTAGGATTGAGCATCTTGTTAACACATTGATCTGAAGTGCAAATAAACAAATAATGCTCCCAAAATTATGTTCTTTACAAAAAAAATTAAAAAAGGAATTTTGTATTTTAGAACTTGTTGAAAAAGAACGCCAAAAAGTGTCTGGATAATCAAAACAGCATCGAAAAATAAGACCTCAGTTCAGTTAGAAAATATAAAATTTGCATTGATGCTCTTGAAACCTCTTAGTACTTCACATCCACAAAAAAATATCAAATAACCTATGGGATAATCATAAATACTTGAGGGGAATTTGTTTTTCTATATGGGAGGTTCTTCATACTTTCACTTAGGTGCAGGGATTATCAGTAACTATAGTAACATTACCATTTGAGAATGCATTTCCTTTCAGAATAACTGCTGGGTATTTCTGCACAAACTGCTGAACTGCATCTTTCAAACTAATTATGAGACTGTTCTGAATTTAAATCCCATCACAAGGAAAAAAAATATAATGCTTAAAACAAGAGGAAAAATGAAGATTTATGTTAACATAATTCTTCCACATACACAAAGAGGTTTCTACCAAGAGCTTGCTCTTTTGTGCCATCTGTTCATCATTCTGCTTCTCCACTGAATGAGGTTGCAAATGCAATTTTCATTTCAATGTGTTTTCTGATTCTATAGGAAGCAAATAAAGGGCTATACTATTTATGAGGAAATAAAAGTCTAAGCACAAATAAGTACATTGTGAATTTAGAAAGAAAGATAATGCTTAATATAATCACAGAATTATTTATCCTTTTTTTGAGCAATAGGGTTGTGAAATGCAGTTTATCAAATAGGAAACTTTTGCTAGAAACTTTAATAGAAATCAGAGTCATAGAAGTAGACAATGAGCTGAGAAGATCCAATTATTTATAGCTTACCTTTCCAGTAAATTTAGCTACTACTGTGGAAAATTGATGGAATTTTAAGAAAAATATTTGCTAATGTTTGTTAGAAGATAATAGGAAACGTCCAGTGTCGTTTGTTTAATTGTTTGTGTTTTAAAAAATGATATTTCAAGCTATTACAGGCAGATTTAGTTAGACACTTTTTTACGGAGAAAAAATCTTTTCTAGATTACATATGCATATATTTCAATAGGTGTATATCTAAGGTATCTGAAGGTAAGCAAGTTTTCTTAAGCCCTTTTTCTGCAACAGACTGCACTTAAAATGTTTGTTTCATGCTCACTGCTTCTATCATATTGTTGAGCTCAGAGTATTGTGATATGTAAACTAATAAATTTCTAGAGCTACAGTGCTACTTTATTGTGAAGAGTACTTGGTGAAGCACCATGTCTAAGGTTCTACTCATCCAAGTATTTACAAACTTACTAAATACAAAATAAATTATAAAACAAAACAATAGTGATTTTATATATCAAGTCAGTGCTAATTCTAGAACTGGGGAACAAAACACTTAACCACTATGAGCCTGAAGTGGAAACACTCTAGAGTATTTTTGCTATATTTGTGAGACAAGTTCTAACATAAAGTTATCTGTGAAGTGAAAAATATTACATTGATTGTCTCCAAAATAAAAATGATTTTTATTGTCTAAGAGTTTCTTGTTTGAAAGCACAGATGGTGTCAACTTGCTTCAATAGCCATCTTTCAGCATCTGAGAACAGAATGAAATTGCAAAGTAGTGAAATCAACCACATATAGAGGGGAGAGCTGTGTACTTTTGATGAACAAAACTGAGTTCTATTTCATTAAGATAAATACCAAAAGAGTTCAGGTTTTTTCTTTTGTTTGTTTTTGTTTAAGTCTTAAAATAAACCTATAATTCTGACATGTTGAGAGGTTTCAATTTTTCCAGCAGTTCTTGGCCAAAAATAATTATTCAAAGCCTCAGTTTAAAAATAGTTTTTCTACCCGTGAATCTACTTTCAGCTTTCAAGTTTTACTCTAATCATGCATCCTATTGAATACACCTTCCCTCCCAGCAGTAGGGCTCTTTCTAATGATGCCTATAAGACAAAGAAGGAACAGATGTTGTAACTGCATATAATAGAATCAGACATGGATCTCACTTGAGAACAGAGAGGTTTAATGGAGTCTTATAGACATCAAGAAAATAGTTCTTTGAGACTATGTCTTAATATAACATCCAGTAGCAGTATAGTGCCATGAAGGTCTAAAAGAACAAATCCTACAAAAGAACTGTGTGAGCTACTAATTTCCAAGATAATATTATCAAGGCCAAAATTTTTAATTGTTATAAGCTGGGAAAAAAAAAAATAAATTAAAAATAGGACGTTGCCTTGCAAAATACATAGGTATTTTGTCTTCTTTTCCCCTTTTCATTAAATCACTATTGAAGGTTAATAACCATGTTTCTTTTCATTTATTTCCTATGTGCCGTTGTGCCAAGATTAGTGCAAAAGTGAACTGAAGAGGACATTTTTAGGGAGTTGGTATTTGTCACCTTCTTCACCTGCAGGCATATGTTTTCAAAGTACATAAAAATGCATTAATGCAATAGATGTCAGTGGTGATTTCTCTCTGAAGTGGCAGCTGGGCCGAGCAGGAAAAGGGGTACAAGACAAAGTTATAAGACCCCTCACAAAGTAACTGGCTTCTTTTTTTTTCTCTCTCTGTTCAGTGTATAACAACTAAATATTTTAATTTGCTAGTTTTATGTTAAAAGAATAAATCTATATCGTTTTTATTTTCTATGATTACTTGATTCTATGACTTCTTTTTTTTTTTTCCCCATTATACATGGACGTATATATGCAGATATGCACACAAAAAATACAAACAAATCTACCAGAAAAGTCCTATTAATATCTCCACTGAACTACTAAAAACCAGTACAGCCACCACTGAACAGACTACTCCACAAACCTAGCTCCACCACATCAACTATGGTGTGTAAAGTCACTTAATCTTTCACACTCGCTTTTGCATTCCAAGACCAAATATTCAGCCAGAAAATCCTGTGTCCAGGCTTCTTTTTCTCTTTGCATGTACCTGCAGTACTTTACTTGTATAATTCCCTTTGCAGACTGTATCTATTTCCAATACTTCCCTTTGGTCCATAAACAAAAGTATGCTGAAAAGCTCATGCAAAAAATAAAATCATAAAACTTCGGCTTGAGGTAAAGAACATATACAAATACTGCTTTTATCCCAACATTTATGCCTGACCCTAAGTTGCTTGCTCCTGTAGGAACTGCAAAGATCCCACTGTGACAACTTGTTGAGTGACTATTGACTTCTAGATACTAATTTAAACTTGGAACCTCTAAGCAGAATTTATTTATAGCCTTCAATTCTTCTTAACTGAAAGGTCCTAAAAAGTCACTAATTGTCAGAAAGAAAATTATTTTTAGCAGTGTTTGTAAAATGTTAAAGTTTTAAACAGAAATACGTCAAAATTGTCCAGATACAAAATCAACGGAAACAGAAAAACGTGGGACAAATCTCCCCTACTTCTTTCTCCCATTGTCACATACCACTTTCCCTTCACCTGCTGTGGCAATTTGCATTCTTCACAGTAACAGAGAAACAAATGGCTGAAGAATATTTTGTCAAGAATACAAATATTGATGCTGTCATTCATGGTAATCACACCAGTGACGAGACTACAGTGTGAATGATAATGTCTTCAAAATCTTTGTAAGTGAAATATACATTAAAAATACTAATTGTGGAACTTGTTTTTTTTCTTGCTGTTGGTTTTAAAAAAACTGAGAACTTGAGTGAGCTCAAGAGGAAATACACCAATGTACAGCTGGACTTCACATCAGAATTAAGGATATTCAGTCTCTTCATAGGGACAGTTTTATTTCCTTTCATAGACCTGGCAGATACGGTGTGTTTACCACAAGCAGCTATCAATTTTTTTCTCTGAAAGTTTTCTGTGAAAGCTTTTACATTGTACCATCAAGATCCTTTTCAGAAACATTGAGCTTTTTTGAAAGTATAACAAATTACATTTCTCCTTATATTTTCTGTTGGTAAAAAGAAGGTATTTCTTTGTTTAACCCAGAAGAAATGGTGTGATGCCTATGAGGCTACTGAAATAGCAAAGAACAGGAAATGATTGGCTTAAATTGCAATACAAGAGATTTTAATTAGACAGAAAGGGGAAAACTCTGTGTTACTTTGTAAAGTCAGGGAATTTTTAGATTCTCATTTATGGGATGTCTTACAAAAGGAGTAGAAATGTATCCGTAGGGACATCTGATGTGTAATTAATTTTGGCAATTTAGTCTCTCAAATGACCTTTTTTTCCCATTAATTCTCATAAACAAGACAAAGAAAGGTAACCTCTCTCATGAACAGAGTTCAAAACTTTCCTTAAGACTGAAAAGAATGAAGAAGAACAGCCCTTGGAACCCACATAAAAATTTAATAAATTAATCAAATCATCTGTTTAGGAACTAATTTTAAAAAGTACTTGATCATTTGAACTATCTTGAGCATATTGTGTACTTAGGTTCATATTCAGTTCAATCCTGATGTTCTTAACATCATTGTAAACAGATACTAAGAAAAAAATATAGATATAAGATTGTGTTCTTGGTTATAGTGTGATAGGAAGAAAAACTTGAAAATAGAAGTGTAAGGACTTGATACAGACTTAATTTTCTTCACTGGAACTATTTATACAGTTAAAGTGAGGTAGAAGATTGTACATAATATTTCAATAATTACTAAAATATCAAACATTATTCTAGTGCATTAATGCATGCTAAAATAAAGAAAGAATCTGCACAGTTAAATTTGCATGGATAAATTTTATTGTATGAGTAAGTTTTTGGTTTTGTTTTTGTTTTGATATTAAGACAATGAAATAGTTTTTATTTTCTTTTTTTTNGTTTTTAATGCAGTTTTACTGCTTACAAGATACAGGAAAAGAAACAATGAACTTAGAGATGAGATGAAGGTGAAGGGATTTGCCAGACTCTATAAGGAAGAAGAGTAAGCGTTGCCGTAATCATAAACATCAATATCATGCAGAGAAGAATTCACAGCAAAACAAACAAACAAACAAACAAACAAACAAACAAACAAAACAACAGCATTTCTTCTTCTTATGTTCCTTCACAGCCCAAAGAGAGAAAATACAGGCTTATTCAGGCAAAGTATAACAACATTTGAGGAAGGAGTTCATAGAAAAAGGGAGATGCTACTATGGCAGCACAGGTGTTCTCCTGTCTACTGTTTCATGAAATATGATTCTACACCTTTCAACTTCCAGATAGTTTTACTACTGCTTTGTATACAAGAAGTAAATTGGCAGCAGCATAAATTACAGCTGTAAGAGATGGCCCCAGTCATTCTTGGAATCATAGAATCATAGAATCATAGAATCACAAGGTTGGAAAGGACCTACAAGATCATCTATTCCAACTGTCCTCCCATTACCATTGTTACCACAAGCCACTAAACCATATCTCGTAGCTCCTCATCCAGATGCCACTTGAACACTGCCAGGGACAACGACTCCACCACCTCCCTGGGCAGGCCATTCCAGTGCCTGACCACTCTCTGAGAGAAAAAGTTTTTCTTGTTGTTCCAGGGCCCATTGGAGAGTGATGCAGCATTAAATCTCGGCTTTCTTTTCCCCCACAGATTATGTCTTTCCCTACTGTGGGAAAATAATAAATATAGATAGATAAAAGGCCTATGTATTTGGATAATATGGTATTCATCAGTTATACATGTAGATTCATTCACACATAAAATTATGCAGCTTATTTTTATGAGGCTATCGTCTTTCAATTGATTTTATTAAAACATTGGGATTATCTTTAAATCATAGCAAAGTCATCTCTCTAAGGGTATAAAATTTTCTTCTTGCTTAGCAACTCACCCACCACTACAGTATAAATTGCAAATAAAGTTCAAGGAGAGTTTCTGCAAGATGCTAATAAGTAATATGAATTTATCTCCAACCGAAAGGTATAAAAGCAGATGCTTCTCTCCCTCTGAAATTCACTAATAGAGCAGAGATCTCACTTAAATAAGCTTACTTAAAGAAATATCTATTTTACAGAAACCCTCATGGAAAAGCTCGTTAAGGAACAGATTGTAAAGAGCAAGTAAGGACGTGGAGATACAAACAAGCCTTTGGGGAGTTTTTTCTCAAATCATCTCATACCCCATCAGATTAGTGGATGTCTGATTCCTTATGACAGGAGACATCAACTGGTGAGTTTTTAAGCATCTCACAACTAGCTTACTTGCAGCTCCCTTGAGCTGCTCTTCTACTGAAGTGGTGACACACAGTCAACCACGGAGCTGAGCTGGTACAGCTACTTTCAGCTCCTTCTCTCCTACTAATCAAATATTCCCACATTTCACAGTCTCTTCAGCGGTAATTCAAGGTTTTAATGCAAAGTTTTCAATTAGATGGCTTTGAAAATGCCACCAGACTCTGAGCATGTCCATGTTAACCTTGCTACATGTAAAAACTGTAGCCAGAGAGCAGTGTCAATGGCTCAATATCGAAATGGAGATCAGTTATGAGTGGTATCCCTCAAAGGGTAGTACTGGGACTGATGCTCTTCAGTATCTTCATCACTGAAATCAACAGTGGAATTGAGTGCATCCTCAGCAAGTTTGTGAATGACACTAAACTGTGGGGTGCAATTGACATGTTCATGGGATGGGATGCCATCCAGGGACACCTAGACGGGCTTGAGCAGTGAGCCCGGGAGAACCTCATAAGGTTCAACAAAGCCAGGTGAAAGATCTTGCACCTGGGTTGTGGCAATTCTCACCATAAATACAAGCTGGGTGTTGTAAGGATAGAGCACAGCCCTGCCAAAAAGACTTGAGGATACTGGTGGATAGCAATCCGGACATGAGCCAGCAATGTGCATTCTCAGGCCAGAAAGCCAACCATTTCCTGGGCTGCACCTAAAGAATAGTGGTCAGCAGGTTGTGGGAGGTGATCCCGCGCCTGTACTCTGATCTGGTGAGACTTCACCTGGGCTTCTGTGTCCAGATGTGAAGTACAGGAGGGATGTGGACCTGTTGGAGTGCATCCAGAGGAAGGTCACAAAAATGATTTTCAGTGGAATAATAAGCTTTTGACTCAGACAGTACTTTTCTGGTACAGCCCCATAAATTTGAGGAGAAGTCTTTTGTAAAAGTACATGTATTAAAGAAAATTTATCAGGAAATACGGTACTGATGTAGGCAGTGTTCTCATTCCTTTTAAATTGACTGTGGGTCTATGGAAGAGGGAATCACACTTTTTGTCTGTAAAGTTTAAGATAAAAAATTTTGCCTGCAGGTGTAAAGAGATTTTCCATTGCCATACAAAAGAAAGGCAATGATCCTTTTTGTTCACTATTAGAAAGTTTCTTGACCATGGAATCCCATAGGTTCATTCTCAAGTTTGTAGATCTATATTTAGCTGCCATTTCACTTCTTTAAAAAAAAAAAAAAAAAAAATTTCTTAAGAGGTCCAAGTCATCAGGTTTAAGACTATGTTCTGCAGATTTCTATGTTTGTTTGGTTTTTTTTTTGTTTTTTTTTTTTTTTTTTTTTTTTTTGGTGTAGAAAGCTGCACTTATGTGGCTAGAGCAAAACTTCTTTATAAAAATCATCTGCTTTTAGTGAGAACTGATGTTGCAAATTGATTTTCAGTCTCAAAAGTAAATTCCCCTGCAATAGAGTTACATTTGACTATTGGGTAGCTAAACTGCATTGCCATTTTCTATGAAGGGAGTAAACAGAGATCAGCTTATTTAGAAGCAATGATGTTCTGTTTTCCAGAATGGTATTCAGTCCTTTGTGACTTTTTTTTCATACAATTCTAATCACTTGAATGAAATGTCCATTTATTTGAATAAATGTGCCCTGTGAGCAGCAGTTAAGTGCTGTTTGAAATTTATATTCATTTCATTCATTTTTTTTCTTAAGAAACAATGCTTCTGTAAATGATCTAGGTCCTATCATTTAGTTTAAATGATGTTAGATGCTACGTTGATTCAAAATGAATGCTTTTGTTAAAGTGATCAAAGTGCTACTGATCCAATGTCAAATGTTAATGGCTCAGATGAGAGGCACATGTAAGGAGAATGCTGTAAAAAGTTTAAGATAATTTGGAGTTTGTGTAACAGCCCCTATAATTTTTTGTTTCATGAATCACTGTGTCAAGCCCACAAAATATATAGTAATGAAATTGATATTTTTTGAGATGCAGTGAAATACACTATTTAAAAGATGGTTTATCGCTCTATGTCCTTAAATAGCATCCTTAAATAGTACTGGCTTATGTGAATATCTCATATAATACATCTCAGTATCTAAAATAGAGTTAGAGCCAGATGTAACACCCAGTTGTAATCACATTAGTCAAGAAGTTCATGCTAGCTTTATCTTGGGAGAAAGGTATGTGCACGTGATTTAAATTAGAGAGAGCAGTACACTTTGATGAAGAAATGCATTTTGAGTTGCTTTTGTAAAAGAAAAATGATATAAGTGAAACTTGATCAAAGTAAACTGTTGACTCCTTCGTTTTTAACATACTTCTGATATATTTTTGCAAAATGCTAATGTGCTATAACTGATGTATTAGTTTGGAGTAAGAATATCCCAGCTCCTGTTTGAAATGAAGCTAGGTCCCCCACAGAGAAGAGTATGCACCTGAAGAATATACACTGGTACCATTTCAATAGCTACACTGAGGAAATTCCCTGAGAATGGACTTCCGTCTAGCCAAGGTCTTTTCACAGCACAGTGAAACAGTTTTGCCATAGAGTAATGAGTTGTTATTCATGCCAACCCAGACTCAATTAGTGTGTTTCCAAATAGCTCAAATGCATTTTCAATTGCTTGTTTTCCAAGAATTCACAAATCTTCCAAGATCCCTACAGTGGTGCTTTACTACAGAGTACCAAAAGTGATTGGAGTAATCTTTTTTTTTNATAGATTTAATTCGTGCCTGGCTGTTTCTATAACACTATATGCAGTCCCAGTTTAATGTGTTGCTAGCCTCCCATTTGCTAGGACAGTGCAGTTTCTTCCCCTGATTAAAGTCTGCGTGTAAAGATATTTTAGTGCTGAATATGTGCAGGGAGGACCTTGTGAGAATTGCTGCCTTAACCCCTGAAAAGCTTAAGCATATTTTTAGCTTTAAAAAAACCAACTATCACCAACCAACTAATAATGAAAAAATGCCACATGAGCATTGTACTCTGAAGTACAATATCAAAATCTTTATGATCAAATTCTAACAATAGTACAGGACTTCTGATCACCATTGCCTATTGTGTAGTAAGATAAGAAGCATGTAGCAAGATAAGGAATATGAATTAATAACTCCTGTATTCATATTTTTTTGTCACAGTTTCCAGCGGTCTCCAGCCTGAAGGAGAGGCTATCTCAATTTGTTTAAAAGCCTTTTGTAACTTTTTCCTTTCCCCTCTCCTGATTTGTGGCACTTTCACATCAAACTGTTTTCTAATTTTTGGTGCTTAGTTAGGTCAGGCTATATCCAACCTTGGCCTAAGCTCATGCTCTAAATAGTGTTTGCTTCTTAAAGATTCTTATTTGTTTTTCCTCCCTACCTGTCTTTTTTTGATGAGGCTTCCACCAGCATATAAAACCCAGTGGAACATCGACTTCTTTGTTCTTCTCTGGGTAACTTTCCATTGTTTTGGAATAAACTCTTCCCCACAGACAGAAGAAGGAACACAGGCTCTCCTGGGCTTCTCCTAACCTATCATCGCAACCTGCTTTTAACTACTCTTTCTGATCTGGAGGGACACGGTATAGTCCTTACCAAGAATACCTTTTATACTTTAATGTGGAACATTTTTTTAAAATAAAATTGGAGGAAATTTGTTATAATAATTCAACATCATGAAACAGAGTTTGTAAATCGCATACAGACAATTATTCAAATTATCACAGCTGGTGACCTTATTTGGACTTCATACATTTTTTTCTCCCAGTAGAACTATTGAGCTCACTGGTGGAGTGTCCTCCTGGGACAGAAAACTGTATGAGATCCAGATGATCTCTTCGCAAAAATCTCTTGGCACTTTCATCTCTCTAAGCTACATTTATATGACAAGCTAAAACGACTGTGGCACACCATGCTAACAAAACACTAGGGGACTTTCATCCTCCACTCTTCTGTCCCAAATAATGGAAAGGAGAATGAAAATGATGCTGTGCATTTTGTCTGCTTGTGGAAGGCAGTGTGCATAGTTAGTATTTGTAGCCTAAAATATTACTGGGATTTAGATATTCCTAGGCCTGCATTTTGTTAGCATTTTTCATCATTACTATAAAAGATTTACTTCTCAGAATTTATTTTTCTATTGCCATGAATGAGAGAAATTATGTTTATAAAACTAGAAGTTTTCAATTTAATTAAGCAAGTTATAAGTTACTGAAAATTTAGTTGTCACAGCAATCTTTAAAGGGACTTAAAACAGTTATGTCACTTTGCTGGAGATGGAGCCTTGCTTGAATGATTAAGATTTTAATTTTTGAGTGCTATCATAACATATCGTAACAGTGCCCTTGAAAATCATCAGTGATATGAAGACTGCAGAATATATTGAAGTTAGGAAATTAAACGTAAGTGAAATAGAATTACATCTGTATTTTCATTTTAAACAGATAATGGCTTAAAATAAAATAATAATAATAATAAAAGATAATTTCCCCCCCTTCTCTTTGATTTTTTGTTTGTTTGTTTGTTTGTTTGTTTGTTTGTTTCTGTGAAACTATCTCGGTCTTGCTTTCCAAAAGGTAAACAGCCATTCTATTAAACTTTTTTCTCATACAGAAGGAACTTGGAGGTCCTGCAGATTTCTGCCAAATAGCTTTGCTTCAGTACAATAATAAGGCCAAATGAATGCACCATAGTTAGTCCCAAACTCAGCAGGAGTGAACACAGAGCAAGGACACTGACTGGCAAGCAATGACAAATCTTGCGACAGCCCCCAGCTGGCAGCTCTGCCCTTCTGACAGAGTTCAGCAGCAGAGTCAGCAGAGATAATGCAGGCATATTTGTCAGCTGCTTCAACACAAAGTCCTTCACTAGCACTGTAAACTGAAACTTTGAGCATCACATTTGCATCTCTGAGGGTGAGTTGATGCTAAAGCTGAACCAATCTAATAGCTCACTTCCAGTAAAATTGGCTGTCCCTTTCTCACCTGTGCTTTCCTTCTGGATGCACACTTCATCTTTTTCTCTTCCACTGACTGGCACTCATTCCAAAATGAGACAACTCAACTTGCTTAGCCAACAGAAAGCTAACAAAATTAATATAGAATGGTTTCCTAGCA
The DNA here is from genome assembly GCA_016647715.1 of Pavo muticus. Lineage (NCBI taxonomy): Eukaryota > Metazoa > Chordata > Aves > Galliformes > Phasianidae > Pavo > Pavo muticus. Next base: position 20,268 of record JACDJE010000268.1, on the reverse strand, counting down.
GTTTAAGTGGCTCAAAGGGGGAAACAAATTGTGCCTGTAAGCAAAGCAGGACTTCTCTGTACAAAAAGTTATTTGATCAGCTCATTCAATTATGGAGCTTCATCCTGTGGTGTGAAATTTGAGACTTTGTCTAATATGCTGGCTGTAGTGAGTAGCTGCTTTGACAAAAGGGAAAGAGAAAATAGTTGTGGATTGTAGGGAAGCCACAGCAGAGAATTTGCAGACTGGTGTCCTGGAGTTTTCTAGCATTCACACACATTCATTAGCAATTAGAGCAGTAAATTGTCAAGGTTATTCGCTGCTATGATTTAACTGGCTTCACCATTATTGTGCTACTATCTAAAGCTGTCAGTGCTTGAATTCCAACTGTTCCCACAGACAAGCCAGGTAGGATGAAACTAAATCATCTAAGTTTGTGTATACTGTAATTATGAAATACAATCACAGTATGTGCAGGATATTTGAATTAGCTTTAATCTAGCTATCACACGTACTGAGAACAGTGAAACAGAAATAGTCTGGCCCTGCCTACCTACTTGGCTGTCTTATGAATTTCTGCTGAACTTGAAGCATCGGAAGTTCCCTTTGTGATTGCTAAAGCTTAATATTAGCCTAGGTATCCTGAAATAAACCCCCAAATGCATTGCACATACAGCCTTCATTTCAAGTTTACCAAAAACTTGTTTTTGTTCCCCCTAATCTACCAGAAGAAATGTAAAGAAATGTAAAAAATGAAACTGGTCAAAATCACTGGGTGAACTATACCTGTTTAATTTAATTTCTCAAATTTTTTCTGTTTGTTTAATTATCATTTGGCCTTGCTTATGAGAATAACAGGATTATCCTCATGTACAGCTTCCTAAGTGGAGGATTAGCTTTGCAGCATGTTTATTCTGCATGGTGCAGATGCAATTCTGGAGCTCCAAACACAACAAACTCAGGTTCTAGGATACAATAATATTGCCATGGAAAAACAACAACAACAACAACAACAAAAAACTATGGGAAGTTCTTCTTTCATTTAACTGGTAACAGACCAAACTGCTTAACAAATGTATGACTGTGTTTTGGTTGTAACCATCCAGCTGAAGCATTATTTGCAAGGAGGGGGAGAAAAAAAAAGAGAAAGTAGGCAAGTTTGTTCTAAACTTATTCATGTTATTGAGGTTCAACGTTTCTTTTCTGTTGATTTCATGCCATTCAAACACTCACTGTGAATGTCAAATGCTGTAGCAAATTTGAGCAGGTCAGTTTTCATTCACAGATCTCAGCCTAACCATATGAAGGACCAAATCCATGCCAAAAACCCATGTCACTTTTGTTTGAACACTGTCAAGAAGTTGCAAGCATTTCTAGTTGGATATCTCCTAATCCTTCATTAGGAACAGTTTGTAGCTATAACGCTGGGCACACACAACATAAGTGGATCTGGAAGGGGCTTCTGAAAGAAAGGACATCAATAAAAGTGACCAGAGGACCTTGTTAATACATAGAACATTTTACAGGAAAGAGCATAGCGTAGTCTAATAGACTCCAATTAACTGTCTGCATTTACACCTCCGTGAATAATAAAGGCATAAAATAGATGCACTGTATTACCCTCTTCATTTTTCTACTCAACTATGATGTGTAGAAGACTGCATGTTTCCTGAACATTTTTATTTCAGTGAGAAAGGGCATGATTCATGTCTTCTTTCTACAATATCTATATTACATATGACAGAAAGAAACTATGGCAGAAACACATTTTATTTAAAAGTAAAACAAAATTATAATTTTGAAAAAAATCCTTCTATTAATTGTTTCCCTTCTTACAGAAATCAGAATACAAAGAATTGCCTACAAAGAAATATATTTTGTTCCTTCAATTTTTAATGTAATAAATAATTAAATAAATAATAAATAATTTTGTGCTTAGCTTGAAGATGGTTGTCATCCCAGTCTATAAAAATGAGCTACTTGCACTTGAAACAAAAGAAAAAAATCAAACAATGTAAACTACATGGTGTGCTGCTATAATGGAAATAGGTGCAGTGAAACATATAATAAAAAATGTAATTATTCCTTTGTGGTTTTGGTGCAAGCTGAGTAGTTGAGTATCTTGCTTTATCTCTCTAATGAACAAGAGACAAATATCATGTGTATAGTACAAACATTCCTTGATAATTAGAGCTTTAATTAGCAATCAAAAATAACCAACAAATAGCCAGACTAGATATAGCATCTTTTTACTCTAGAGATTTACAGTTTGAAGTCCTAATCAATATTGTTAATGAAGATCCTGTATGCTACCTCTGTGAAAATTACTGTAAGTGCACTACTTCAAAAGAAAGTATCAGCAAGTAGATACAAAAGGAATTGTTATAGATATGTGATGAGACGCTCTCACAACTGACAGAGGAGAGATAGAGGCTCTTTAGGAAGGGCAGCCTGAAAAGATGAGGAATGGGACTTGCCCTTTACGGAAGGGAGCAGCTTTTCTGCCTGGGGATAGATGAGGAGCCAGCGGAAAGTTTATGGGTTAGGATTATAGAAAGACAGATGAAAGTGACTTTCCTTCAGAAAAGGAGCGTCTGCTAGAAGCCACTTAACCAGACAGAACAAGCAGATGAGATCCTCTACAGGCAGGTGGGACAAGTCTCATGTGTGTTGGGAGGAACTTAACTACCCCAATATCTCTTTGAGGGACAATACAACAGGACATACGCAATCCGATGATAAAGAAACCAATGAGGAGAGGTACTCTGCTGTACTTCATTCTCACCAACAAGGGGGAACTTGTTAGGAACATGAAGGTCAAAGGCAACCTTGGCTGCAGTGACTATGTAATGATGGAGATCAAGATACTCATGGCAGTATAAGCTCACAACTCTGAACTTCAGGAGAGCAAATGTTGACCTTTTCAAGGATTTACTTGGTAGAGTGCCCTAGGATAAGTCCCTAGAAGGAAGAATAGCCCAAGAAATCTAGTTAATATTCAAGGATCACCTTCTCCAAGCTCAAGAGAGGCCCAAATGAATGAATAGGAAGTCAGATAAAAATGCGAGGTGGCCTGCATGGATCCTGGGCAAAGTCAAACACAGAAACCAAGACCAGGGAGGGCGGAAGAAAAGATGGATTTGGAGAAGGGCTTGGGAAGAATACAGTGATATTATTCAGGTGACCCTGGATGAACTTAGGAATGCTAAAGCCTTAATGGAATTGAATCTGGATGTCAAAGACAAAAAGAAGGAGAACGAGAGTGAAAAGTACGTAGGTGACAAAAGGAAGACCAAGGAACATGTGGGTCTACTGCTGGAGGAGGTAAGGAACCTGTTTATACAGGACATGGAAAAGGCTGAGATACTGCCTTCTTTGCCTCCACTTTATAAGTAATACTGGCTTTCAGGAACTGCAGCACCCAGAAATGAAGACAGAAGTCTGAAGCAAGGAAGAGATACCCTTGTTGGAAGAGGATGAGAAAATACTTGAGCAAACTGGAAACTCATGGATTCTAATGGGATGTGCCCATGAGTCCTGAGAGGGAAGGAATATGAAAAAGAATGCAATTCTGGGCATGTTTGTTGTAACATCAGTAGATCTTAATTTAGACCTCCATTATCCAAGCTTTCTTTCTTATTTTGTTAATTCTTACAATCTTCTTCTGTATTTTAGACCTTTTTTGGTCATTACTTATCTCCTATGTTCTTCCTTTCACTAGTCATCTGATTTTCTTATCTGCCAGTACACTTTCATTTATACTTTTATATGTTCACTTTTGTTTTTTGTTTCTCATCAATCAGAATTTCACCTTCAGATATCCATTGAAAATTTGTTTTCTATAATAGCTGGCTCATCCAGAGAACTAAAGAAATAGTCTAATAATTTCATTTAAGTTTTTGGTAAGGTGACAATGAGAATTAAAACTGTTAATCTCAGACTTTCAGAGTCCTTATTAGATTCAGCGGTAGCTATGAAGAATAAACCAGATCAAGGAGTAACTTGCTTAAGAGCTCATGACCCACCTAATACAAACTTGTAACAGTCTAAATAATAATAATAAAAATGCAGTTGCAATGAGAGAATAATTTATCACTGGAACAATTTACCAAAGCGTATAGTAGATTTTACACTATTTGAAGTCCTTACTATTGAACAGCTAGCATGTTTTGAAGTATGTTTTAACCAGAAATCTTTTAAATGAGCATTTTATATTTATGAATCACAAGAAAGCATAAAATTGTCTTAACATTTGCACAATAAAGAAGTTAAAAGAGGAAGTCTTGCTGGCATAACATTCACTTTTTTTTTTTTTTTTTTTTTTTTTTTTTTTTTTTTTTTTT
>JACDJE010000268.1:0-11982 GCA_016647715.1 Pavo muticus | reverse complement strand
TTTTTTTTTTTTTTTTTTTTTTTTTAACAGGCTGCTTGCCTAAGAGCTTGCAGTCGAAGAAGAAAAGACACAGGCATGAAATAATCTTGACAAAAACACATTATCACGGTGGTCAGGTTTTTATTTTCCTGTTTATTTGTTATTTTCTATTTTCCTTGTTTTTACATAGAAAGAGAAAATACTTCAAAATGATTCTGAGCTGTACTCTTTCTCTCATATCTCACAGCCAGTTTGAGACAAAAGGTGCCAGTGATAAGCCCCACTTCTTTCGTACAGTTATGAAAAGGGAGATGCAAAGCAGAGGGATTCATCTCAACCATCCCAGAGCAGCAGCAGTGGTTTTGTCACTGATCTGGATTAGAGGAGCATTTTACTGCTTCATATGAAAGGAAAACAATGAGATGTCCTCCAAGGTCTATTCCAAGAGTGAGGCACTGGCAATATTGTAGCCTGTAAACAATTTGTAGACACATGGAGGGGCATGTGTTAGGAGTAGTGACATTTACAACCACTCCCCATGTTTCAGTAAATAAATGTTATTGTTATGAGACAGTATATTTGAAAATTCTATTCATAAAAGTAGCAAAGTTTGTTAGTCCCCATTATTTGAGACAGAAGGTTTCTGTTAACCTCCCTGTGGCCAAATTTTGTTATCCTGGTGGTTAGAAATGTTGTCCTAGCTTAGATTCATTCGTAACCGGGTTGTACTTATTTCATTTTGTATCCATATTATCTATTCTGTAAGCGATTGTTCCCCCTCACAAGTTTTTATGTCCCTGAAGTATTTAGAAAGAACTGTATCCATTTTCAGCTATTCTTTTGCCAAACTACAAAAGTTAAGTTTGTATCCTCGACGGTATTTGTGTGCTGTTCAGATCCCAGATTCCCACTGAAACCAATTACATCAATGGGAATTAGGCTCCTTGGTAGCAACCTACTATCTAAAGAACATTGAGAGCCTGAACTGAGGCACCTCTGCTATTCTTTATCTTTCTTTAACACTGACAACACAGTACCAAAGATAAAATCTTCTCTATGCCTTATACAAAGTTTTCATAAGTTTTAGGTTAACTTTGTCCTTATTTTTTAACTTTGTAAGGCTGAATTATACTTGAGGCTCTGTCTTTGTCCAACTGGTGTAATCAAGCCTTCTACACTTAATCATTACTAATAAACAATCTAATTTCAACTTAGTTCAGCTACTGCTACTTGAGAGCATTCATTTCTTCATACAAAATATTCATCTTCAGACTGTCCACCCTCCCTAGCTTAAGATGTCCTGAGCTTGATGCTGTCAACAGAATTACTGTATGTCTCAACTTTAATCTTCAAGTAATTTCACTGGCAGCATCTATCCAGTCTTCTGATCCATGTCTCCATAAAATTTACTCATGTTTGCTCCATCTTGTTCAGTTATGATGTGCAGTGGAATTTGGAAGACAGTAAAATAGAAAGCTGCTTAGTTGAAATTTTGCTTGATCATGCTCTGATTATTGTTTTCTAATTCCTGTGTTAGTGCTCTACTTTCTCAAGCCAGTTAGTGGTTCCAAACCTGATACCATATCAATGCTTTACTGAAGTCTCTGCAGATTAGACTAACTGTGTCTTTGTTTGGAAGATCAGTTATCAAAGACAAATACATGGTTAGTCTGACTTGTACCTTTCACTTCATTCTGTTTTCTGTTTACTTCAATGAGTGTAAATGTTCTAAAAATGTGATTTGCTTGATCAGGTGATCTCCTGAACGGTTGACTTATTTGCATCTTCTTCCCTGGGATGTTGATTCCAAATTTAGAGCAATTTCTACATCTGAGCAAATGTCATCTTGAAGCTGTGGCTCTTCTGGCTGCTCCATGTCTACAGACCACCTCAAACGTGCACAACTCTGCTGTTATCTGAAGTAGCCGGAGTCAAGTTTGTAGCTGATTCATTTTAATACAGTAAAGAAGATGTTAGAGATTTATCTGCATCTGTCAAGCACACACATTAAAGTGTCACTGTTGTCTTTATAAAAGGTTAGAACTATCTCTGTAGCATTAGAAAATCAAAAGTAAAATGCACATAAAGAATGACCAAGTCATCACTCTGATGAAACTTAATAACTTGTTGCCCATGAAATTTTACCCAATACAGAAAAACAAAACAAAACAACCAAAACAACAACAACAAAAACCCCAACAACCTGAATTTCTGAGGCACAGCCAACACTGCTCATGCATTAACAACTGGAATGTTAAAGAAATTACTTTCTGTCCTTGTGTTATTATCACCACACCAAAAAGAAAAATATTTGTCTGTATAGTCTAAAGAATGTTCCAAAGAACAGATTTAATTCCTACTTGAATACACACTGCAGTGTTTGTCTTTGTATTTGACATGATAAACCTGTGGTGCTTCCCACCTAATATTTGCCAGTGAAATATCTCCAGGACTTGTAGTCTCTGCCTGCAAGTTTTCCAATTAAATCAAAACATTAAATGGAAAAAGCTGGATACTTTTCATGTATTGAAATCTTTTTAGATGAATGTGGATAGTACTTTTATATTGCAACAAATTCTTTGAACTTCATTTACAGAAAAACTGTGTTTGCTATTCAACTGCTTTTCTTCATTATAAACAAAATATCTTATGAGAAATTAATTTTAAATTTTGTTAATGGAACCCCCAGTACTTGGCCTAGTAATGCTGAAATTGACAAACACTGAATAGATTTTAGATATTTATATAATGGGAATAAAACACAATAGAAACTTATCTTCAAACTAATTTATAACTGTTGACTGTGAAAAATATATTTAATATCTTAGAGCTCAAATCAAAAGAAACTGAACTTGCTGATGTATATCCTACTTTTTAAATTTTTACATTGTATCCATAATTGATCAAAGAAAGGATTTTTGTTTTAGTGTTTTAAGCTGGCTTCTAATAAACACTGTGGATAATTGAAGTATATTGCAATCACTAAGACCTACATGAATTTTAACACAAGTAATTTGAAGTATTATTTCTGACTTTCTCTCTTCTTCCCCTCTCCTCCATGTTCTTTTCCCATTCAGATAGCCTTTAATGAGCTCTCACCATTTGATGACTGCAGGAGACTGATATCTCTTTAATAAAATATTGTAACTTCTGTTGCAGGGAAGTCTGAAGAGATTAAACTGAAAAGATTTGCAAAGAAACAGCTTGGGAAACCACCAGTTTTGAATACACACATTTAGATTTACAACAAGAGTAGCTGGAACAAACTATACAGCTATCTCTTATTATAAATTGCTCATTTAGACTTTAATGAATAAATTATTATGCTGTATCAGTTCTGTTCTGCTGTCATGATAAAACTTGCATTTATATAACTTGTAATCAGTTTCACTATGAACACAAGGGGAAAATTGGTTTTCGGATGACAATCCAAAATATTTTTATATATATTCTGCTTGGTTTTGAGAATTTAGGGATGGTTTGTAGCAACATGCAAAAGGATTTAATGCTGTTAGAGGCATGTTTACTGTAATTATTGCTGTGCTGACCACTAGAATGCTTGGAAAGAAAAGGCTGTGCTGTTCATATTTTCACATCAGATCTATAGCACTTACAAATCTTTCTTGTTTGGATTTACTTTGCTGCTGCTTTAACTGTTGGGTGAGATGGTGCTAACCCTTGGTGGCAGCTAAGCACCATAAAGGCACACACTTCCTGCCTCTGTCTATCCAGTTGGATGGGGTAAGAGAAAAAGAAGAGTAAAAGCAAGATAAGTATGGAAGACAAGTGAAGGAGAAGTAAAAGATGGGTAGCCTTCTCAAACTCTCTCCTCTCCGTTCTTATTGCTGAGTATGATGTTCTATGGCATGATATATCTCTTGGTTAGTGCACAGTATGTACTTCGTGTTCCTTTCCAACCTCTTGCACACCCCTGATCTGTTCACTTGGCAGGGTCAGAGCCAGAAATTAAAATGCCTTAACACTGTGCAAACTCTGTTCAGCAGCAGCTAAAACATTAATGCATTATCAGTTCTCTGTGAAAGTAGAAAATATATTAAATCTCATTTTGTTTTCTCCCTTAAAGAACATTGTTGTTGGTTTCTATTGTCAGTTAACTTATACAAAGCTGTTGATTGATTTGAAGCTCTGATGCCCATCAAAATCCTCACCTTTGTGTAAGATACGCACGTTCAGGGACAAACAGAAGCAAATAGGATTTATATGGCCCCTGCTGTATAAGAAATCAATAAAACAAACAAAAAATATCACCATGACATCTTCCAGCTCTCTAAGGAACCTAGTGTTATTGAGACACAACTCAATCCAGTCAGAATGTTCATCTTTTATCTTTCTCTAGTAGGTATTTGATTAAGGCCATGCTGCCAGTGAACAGGTGGGAAATGAATTCTCTTCAAAGTTAGACCTATTTTTTTTTATCTTTCACAAACGTAGTCCCCCATTCTTCTCAAATATTATGATTTTATCTTTATAGCATTTCCACATGGTAGCAAAACTCCCAAAACTTACACAAACCACAGGCACCTGAGACTTTGCCTTAACCTATAGCAAGTGATTGTTTAGAGGAAGTAAAAAAGTGGGAACTGACTACATATATACTTCTCTTTCAGTGTCAGGAAAACATAGTTCTTGATAAATATAATTTCTGAATTACTTTCTGCCAAGCTGGGACTGTAACTAGCCTGAAGCGATTCCTACTTCTTATTTTTTATATGGACAACTCAAGCACTATGTACCGTTTTGGGCACCACAATATGAAGGACATAAAACTATTAGAGAGCATTCAAAGGAGGACTACACAGATGTCCAAAGGGCAAGGTGTAAGAAGACTGGCTGAGGTCCCTTCTTTGCTCAGCGCAGAGCAGAGGAGCTGAGGGGAGGCCTGATGGTGGCTGCAGCTCCTCACAGGGAGCGGAGGGGCAGCGCTGAGCTCTGCTCTCTGTGACAGCGACAGGGCCCGAGGGAACGGCATGGAGCTGTCAGGGGAGGGGCAGCTGGGGGTTAGGGAAAGGGTCTGGGCCAGAGGGCGATGGGCATGGAACAGGCTTCCCAGAGCAGTGGGCATAGCCCACAGTGAGCATTTGGACACTGATCTCAGGGTTTGAAGTGGGTGGTACTGTGCAGAGCCAGGAGTTGGACTCTGTGATCCTTGTGGGTCCTTTCCAGAGTGTCTTATTCTATGATTTTATGATAAATTCAGACCCTTGTTTACCCTTATCCTATGAAAAGAATTTCCTACCATCTTGCTGATTATGAAAACTGGTAAATTTCCATTTATAACGGCGTTGATTTTTTTTCTTGTTGTCCAGCAGTAACCCAGTAGAATATTTATTTTAAATACTGTGAGTTGTAGCAATATCACTTTCTTCTATTGTTCTTTTCTATCTTGTATTTTATCAAAATTATCTAAAATAATATATCTAAAACAATAAAGACAGAAAAATAGCAAGATAATAACTACCTTTTAAACTCTGTTTTATTAAACTTTGCTAGTACAGTGACAGAATCAGTATGTATATTAAGTACTGATGCATAACTGGCTAATTTTTATTATTGGATTGACTGAAATTTTCTGTCCTTTCATTTAATTTCAGAGTGCCTACTAGAAGTGTAAGATACAGAAAGTATCAGAATAGCTCTGCGGTTGGTCACCTTTTTTGGAATCACCAGTCACTCCAGCTATTTCCCCATCCCCATCTTTAAATCAGAAAATGTTGATTCACTTAGTATCGAATAAGAATTTGCAAATGCAGTGGCAGTGCATCATAACAGACAGAACCAACACAGATTCAAAATTCAGGCAGTGAATTCACATCATGCACTAAACATTCCCTTAAATTCTGTTTTCACAGCTAGTAACATTTCAGTGATTCAAATCATGCCAACTGCTGCCACAGTGGCCCTCTTGAGAGAAGGGTGTAATAAAGGTTTTTGATTTGACTGTGCTGGCTTACCCAAGTGGAAACATCAAGTGGAGTTTTCACAGTTGTATTGAATATGATTAAGTAGTGTATTTGTAAAAACACATACTTGAAATGTGAAAACAAGATTAGAAACAGTGTTATAAGCAGCTGGGAAGAGGGCTGTACATTTTATGAGGGGTGCTCCAAAATTAATGCCTTCTATTTTATAATGGTAGTCCAAGACATCAGAGGCAGATGGTGGTGGTATGACAGTAGACATTGAACCTTCCCAACAATATGCCATATATATATATATATTTGCTGTACTATATTTTATTATGATTAGTAGGAATTTCAGGAAAACAAACAGACTTCTGAAGATACAGAATTAGGGCAAATAAGTCCTTAAAATTGAGCAGAAAATAGGGCTAAAAAATACAGAGGAAAATCTTAGTTTTCTTGGGATTATGCATTCGATCATAAATAGCAAGTCTAGATATACTTGTGTAAGAGTATGAACAGTCTTATTGATTTTAGAAACTGAAACTGCCATTACCCTACAGCATTTACATACTATTTACACACCATGTTTAAAAAAAAAAAACAAAAAAACAGGAAAAATTGTTACAGAATCACAGAATCATAGAACCGTAAGGGTTGGAAGGGCCCTCTGGAGATCATCTAAGTCCAACCTCCTGCTAAAGCAGTTCCCTAGAGCAAGTCACACAGGAAAGTGTCCAGATGGGTCCTGAATATCTCCAGAGAAGGAAACTCTACCACCTCTCTGGGCAGCCTGCTCCAGTGCTGTTACCCTCACAGTAAAGAAGTTCTTCTTTATGTTTGTATGGAACTTCTTGTGTTATTTTTTTATCCATTGCCTCTTGTTCTATCGCTGCACACCAATGAAAAATCCTGGCTCCATCCGCATGACATCTCCCCATTAGATATTTATAAGCATTGATAAGATCCCTTCTCAGCCTTCTCTTCTCCAGGCTGAACAGCCCCAGGTCTCTCAGCTTTTCCTCACGAGGGACATGCTCCAGGATTCTAATCATCTTTGTGTCCCTCCACTGGACTTTCTCCAGTAGTTTCCTATCTTTCTTGAGATGAGGAGCCCATAACTGGACACAGCCCAAAACTGGACATAGCCCAAAACTGGACACATTGGAATTAACATCGGAATTAGATTTGTGAGAAGTTGTTCAGGGTCTTTCAAAACCTGGTCACATGAAAGAAAGCTGGAAATAAACGGAACTGAGATTTTTGCTTTTTATGAGCTGGGTAAATAAGAAATGAAAGAGACGACATTGCAGTCTCCTGTTCTGCATAGAATTCTTAGGCAAGTTTCTAACCCTACTTTTTAAGTCTCACCTGTAAAAACATAATCATTTTTCTTTCTAACTAATGATTTTTCTTTTGCAGTGATCTTCTCTCTCATGCCTATTTAGAACCTATGCTTTTCAGACCAGTGAGCATCTCTTACTGCAACATGTATTTTCATCTTTTCAAAGGTTTCTCGAACACTCATACCCAATATATATATCAACTGTCCTGGGAATATAGCATGGATATAGCAAATGAGTGTAAGCACAAAGAACATAGATCCATCAATTAAGAAAAAATTCTGAAAAAGAGACATCAGTAAAATATAAAGGAAGGAATAAATAAATAAAAATATTCTGAGGAAATCCAGAAAATATTTAGTTAATATAAATGATTTAGAACACTTTTTAAATCCTCAAACCAGAGTCTATATAAAACTGATGAGTGCAAAATTTAGAGGAAAAAGAAGCTGAGATGCGATTAACATTTCTCCATATCTGCCTTTGTATTCTGGCTGCCACACTATCAGATAGTAAAACTGCAATGTGACCTATTTGTTGTGCTGCAAGCAGATGATATGAGCAGCATGCTGAAGATGCACAATTCTTTCTAAATACGTGTACCTATGTATTTATTCAAACTGTATTCAAGAGATACACAGAAGCTAAAGTAAATCATTCTGTGACAGTTTCAATTAAAAATGAAATCAAGAAAAACAAATAACCAAAAAAGAAAGAAACAAAACAAACAGAAATCAAGAACAACAACAAAGCCCCAAACAATCCCCACAAAAATGCAATCAAATCAATTTCTGTTGTCCAAACACTGTAAAATAATGAGTGAATACAAGACAGTGAAGCACAAAAAAACACCCAGTGGTCTGCAAATCCTCTTTTGAAAGAGAACTTGTCTCATATCTATCCAGTTTCCGACTTGTTCTCTGAGGTTTGTTTATGCCCTCATAAAACATTCAAGAAAGCCTTGCAGCACAGACCATAACCATGACCTCTTCCTTTCCTTTCTGTGTGCTGCCAAATTACAGAAAAATTCCACCTTGTCTGAACCAGTGAAACTGTGTTATTACTGTTACTATTAGTACATATATTATTAGCCAGAGTGGAACTAAAAGTAGTGAGTGCTCAATACACATGCATAATCACCTGGTCCAGCCAAAGGCAAAGTGCTAGGGCACCACTTTAGGAAAGGTGGAAGGAAATTGCCTAACACGTAGAAGGCATAGAACTTGGTACTCTCAAATACTGGATCAGCACAGCTATTTCATATGTACTGGATAAACTCCAACAGCAGTGACCTACTTCTATCTCATTTATCCCTGTATCACTTTGGATACACAAGAAATGAGAATGCACATCTATTCTGGAAACAAAGGTTAGCACAGAACAAGTACCATTGTGCTCAGCGATTTCTGGACAGATTTTCTATACATAAACAAATGATAGATCCATAAGCATACGGTGATTTTAGTAGTAAAATCTTAGGCAACTAGAAGCTAGATAGGTGTTTTTAAGATGATAGTCTTGGACTTAGATGAATTTGACAATGTCAGGTTAAGTATTTTTTTAATTTTATATCTGGCGCAATAAGCAGACTTTCTGTTAAGACATGATTTCTCTAGGATTCCCTCTGGTGACATACCTATTTACTGTACATTTCAACCCTCTGGAAATTAGGTATTCCCTCTGAAAACAAGATTATCTGCTGTTTTTCAGTCATTTCGAGTTACACAATGCCATAGTTTCTTTTGTGAAGAAAATCTTCCCCTTTGTTTTTTAAGATTTTTAAAGGAAAATTCTGAATTAGTATTATTTTTATGACCTATTGTTTTAAAGAGGACTTTATTGCCAGAAAAACAACAACAACAAAATACTATCACTCAGATGCAAATTTTATTTCCTGTCACTAACCTGAGCATATACAGTATCTTTTCCTATAAATGCCTACAACATGAAAGAACAGTCTACTTAAGTAGACTTTCAAACATGAGTTGAATAATATTTTCATACCATATGCAGGTAATGGATTTAAAATCATCTGCAATTGGTCTTACAAATTATTTTCAAATATTACTTATAAGGTTTTCAGAATGAAATTTGTATTTTAAATTTTCCCTTATAAGCTCTACTTATAAAATCTTTTCACCAATGACATATTTTGTACATGAAAAACAAGACATCAAATCCACAACATTTCCAAAGTTAAAAAAATTAGGCCTTGTCCAAACATTTCATTAATTTCTACAAGTACGTAAATAAAATCTTTTGTTTCTAGCATATAAGACAAGTTACGAAAGAAAAATAAGTGTTACGTATAAAATAAGCTTAAACTAAAATCTTCCTCAAGAGTCTCAACTGCTAGCAAGATATTATCGCTCCATGGAACTCATCTTCTTCCTCTTCCCGCCTGAGTGGAAAGACCTCCAAAGGTAAAGATCTCAAATCCTTCTTGGTCAAAAGTAACAGCTTCTAGTAATGTGGCTTAAGAGTAATTATTTCCACAAGACACCCTCATGCACTACATTTTTTTCTACAGGTTATTAAGGAAAACAGTGAGTTCAAGACAGAAGGATAGTCTGTATAATTTATTTTCATTCCTTTTTTTAAGTAGCATCGAAAATGCTTATAGTGGTTAGAACGATAGAAGGTTGTTACCAAGAAGAGACATTTAAACAACTTGAGCATGAAGACAGCGAGCTGAATACTGCAATACAGTATTTGTTAGTCTTAGGGGGTGTGAGAAGGAGGATGGTGTGAAAAATCATTATTTTCTTTTTTTTTTTTTTTGGGGGGGGGGGATCTATTTGCATTCAAAATATCACATTTAAATGTAGGTTTGATATTACAAGTGGTTTCTCTTACATTTAATATTTAGTAAATCAAATGGGATACCTACCAGTAATGACAATAAAATAAGATCACGCAGTGTCCTCAGCTATGCAGCTATGCTGGTATTGTGTGCAACTGAAGCCTATTCTGCTCACTTTCCACTTTGATCATTGAAAAAAAATTAAGCATACATTTTTAAAAGAAAAGAAAAGAGTCATCTGTGTCATTATTGTATAACATGCTTGGATGCAGATAGTTTTGGAATTGCTCTTTTCAGTACACTCTGAAGTACTTCAAAGTTTCTTACAACTTGGGACATTTTGACGGTAGGATAACATAAATGTACAGGGGCATGTGGTGTAACAAGTTAAGAGACATCATATGTCATGTCTATCAGGTCACATAAAAGCTAGAACTTAAATATAGATATAATATGCCTTAATGGTGGTTTTTGTGCTAAAATTTATTAAGCGATTAGTACAAAATATTTTTTTTATACGGGGAAAAAAAGACAATCTATTACTTAAGGAGGTGATAATTATAGAAATATATGTAAATTATGTAAATACTGTATACATTAATAACGTAAATATACTACATGCGGATATGTCTGTATTACATGTGTGCATGTAAATAGGTTGTCAGCCAATAGGAGAAAAAAAAAGAGAGACAAGAGGAACAAAGAGGAAACAATGCTACTTTCTTCTTCCTGCTTTACAAGAAGTATCTGAGACATCTTTATAGGTTGCAGCTGTACCTTGAATGCCTCCACTTAGGCTCAATTTCCAAATGATTTCAAAATTCAAACTATCCATTTAGTTTGCTAACTTATGAAAAACAGCTAAACTTATATGGAGAAAAGGACAAGGGATCAGATAGATTGTTCATGATTTCATATGTGATAATGGCAATAGTAATTGCTTAGGAATCACTGCACTTAAATGGTAGTTTGACTGTACAGAAAAAGTTTTTCAATCTAGTCTTGAAGAAACCAAATGGTAGAAAATATATCACAAGGTAATTTAGCTCAATTTGTATATGTAGATTGCTGCAAAAGTAATGCCTCCAATTTGTTTCTATGAAAATTACAGCAGATACAAAGAGCACAATAACAATATTTGATAGAGCAAA
This sequence comes from Pavo muticus, assembly GCA_016647715.1. Taxonomy (NCBI): domain Eukaryota; kingdom Metazoa; phylum Chordata; class Aves; order Galliformes; family Phasianidae; genus Pavo; species Pavo muticus. The sequence continues at coordinate 785 of JACDJE010000268.1, read as the reverse complement.
TTATCAGCTACAAAACATTTTTCAAAATAGTCACCACCAGTAGCTGTGCATTTTCACGGTCAACAAACAACAGTCTGAGTACTGCTCTCTGCATGGCTGTCTGGTACCGAGCTAGTCTTTCACATCACTCTTGCCACTGCTGAAACACACCACCTACCATCTTGCTGTGCTCACATCCACTGCTTGATCTCAACGAGCATTCAGCAAGCATTGATGAATGTCAGTGGATGCCATTTTTTCTACATTGAGGAATTCAACGACACACCTTTGCTTCATACACACTTCCACGTCAGACACCATTTTGTCACACTGCCCCTTTGCTGCCATCTGTCACACGACAACAAAATGTAACGGAAAATTGTTGGGAAGGTTCAGTCTCCACTACCTTATCACCAGCATCCACCTCTGATGTAATGGTCAACATATTAAAATAGGAGGCATTACTTATGGAGCAGCCCCTGTATAACAATATTATTCTTCTAATTTCTTTTTTTTTTTTTATAAAACTGACAAATATCCTATTGCCCAATAGTTTCTCCCAAGATAAATAAGTATTTTTTCAACTCCCATTCTCTGAGCTGTGTTGTGGTTTGGTGATTTTTCTTTTGTGATCAGTATTCCACATCAGAACATCATGTGAACCAGTAGGAGTTAAAGAGTTAATGTTCTGGTTCCGTTTACTGCCCCTTATGGGCATGTGGAGTATCCTGATGGGAGGAGAGGTGCGGCTTCCCTGGGGAGGACTTGGCGCGAAGAGGAAGCGGGGGTGGAGCTCCGGACCGGAC
>JACDJE010000341.1:1320304-1378643 GCA_016647715.1 Pavo muticus | reverse complement strand
ACTGAGGCGTGTGATTGCTGAAGAGAGAAGGTGCCTTTTGAAGAATAAATGGTGCTCAGCTTGCTGTTCCTATCTTATGGCAACAGGCTTTAGGGTTCCCACAGAAAAAGCAGCCCAGAGAAGCAGCTGTGCACAGGGGACTGGCTGAGCTGAAAAGGCAAGCATGAATAATAGAGTACAGGTAGAGCATCTCCTTTCCAGCACTCAGCTGTGTTTGTGAAGCATGTGGTGTTTAAGCAGTTGCATTGTGCTGCCCTTAGGACAGATAGCAGCCCCCAGTGGCTGACTTTACATGTGATCTCTGCACCACGTTGCCATATGGAATGACAGCATTCAACTCTTTTTCCTGTGATGTCCTTGTGTATCCCACCTTTCCAGGCTATCACATAGAGCAGCAGTTAGCCAGAGAACCCTGAAGGTCTGGCAGAGCAGAGCAGAAGGTACCAGATTTCATTGAGGTCTGTCGGACTTTATAAGAAGTGATACAAAATCTTAGAAGTCAAGCAGAGCCCAGAATGTCTGAAACTTGCCCAGAGAGGCTGTGGGTCTGTGGAGGCATTCAAGGCCAGGCTGATGGGGCCCTGTGCAGCCTGATGGTGCTGGCTCCAGCCCTGCCCTTGGCACGGGGGCTGCAACTGGATGGTCTTGAGGGCCCCTCCACCCTAATTCTGTGAGCAGTGAAATTGTGCAGAGCCTGCTGCAGCTGCACTCACCACACCAAGCCTCTCCCTTTCTGTGAGCTGTTTCAGTTTTCACATCGTTCTCCGTGCAGTGAGATGCCAGCCAGCAGGTTCAGGTGGCTGAGAAGCCTTAGTGGTGTTTCTTCCCATACCTGAGGCCTCATCTGTTTTCCTGAGCACACTTCGTTCCCCCACCATTCATGCTGAGCAGCCAGAGCTGGAAGTTTTGGCCGACACGCCTTCATCACCTGCCGGGTGCTGAGGGGCGTCAGGTTTGGGGGCTGATGCTGGACTGATGGATCTGCCTTTTCCCAGCCTGGTAGGCAACGTTTTTGTTCAGGATGCAGGAAGACACAGCACAGCTCGCACTGCCTGTCTGCAGCAGATCTGGTGCTGGCTGTTCTGCCCTGGTGCTCTGATAGCGTGCCAGTGTTCTGGATTTACTTTGGGAGCCCTCGTAAAGTTACTGCCCTTTACTTACAGTGAGTCGCGCAGCTTCTCTGTCTCCTGTTCACTGTTCCATGGCACAGCAATATACAGGTTTCTGCATTTTTTCTGTGCTGAAGAACTGTTCAAAGCCTTTGTCCTCAACATAGCAGAAGTCATCTGGAATGGCTTCACAGCTGCAGTTAGGAGACAGCAGCAGAACCCTCTTAGCACCTCAGGAGCCCTGCAGCGGTGTCTGTGCCCTGTGACGGCAGGCTGTGGTGCTGCTGCCTTCTGTGGCTTAGTTTTAAGGAGTTGCTTTGCTCAACAGCGCCCTGCCTTGGAAGTCAGCATCTTTACAAGCAGAGGATAGAGCTGTTCGCAGCGACTGCAGGCTGTGTGAACAGCTTGGGGCTGTGCAGGTAGAGCACGGGTGGAAAGCGTGTGGCGAAATGCAGGCCTGGGCACTTCTTAGACTGCAGGTAGATCTGTATGTCTGACTGCTGTAGAGACCTGCTCTGAATGCTTTCATGTTTTGCTTGCTGAAGGTTCTGGACATCCTGCAGCACATTCAGGCTTTGGATCCGTCGCAGCACGGCGCTGTTGGGTACCTGGTGCAGCACACCCTGGAGCACATCGAGCGTCGGAAGGAGGAGGTGGGACCTGAGGTGAAGCACCGCTCGGATGAGAAGCACAAAGAGGTCTGCTTCTCAATTGGGCTGATTATGAAACACAAGAGGTGAGCTCTTCAGGGGATTCCCTGCCTTACCAGCAGCCTGCACTGTAACGACAAGTGCTGAAGTGTTTGTTCTGGCGGTAATGAGACGTGGTTTTACCACGGGAGGCAGCTGGAACAGAGGATGCCTGGCACGTGTGTCTGTGCTGCTTGTCTTCTCAGAGGAGTGGGAGCAGATCTGCCTGTCCTTTAGGAGAGCAGGCGCTGCTGCTGCTGCGTGCTTGCAGGGAGGTTTGTGAGGTGCTGTGAGATCGTGCAGCACGGATAACATTTCCACAGTCCGTGGCTCTTGAAGGAACATCAGTAATCAGCTAATGAGGAGCTGTGCAACAGAATCGATTTCCAGAGAGATGAGATTCTGAGGCAGCTTGTGAGTGCTGTGCTGTGTGTTGCTGCCCGCTCTCCTGCGCTGCACAGGGCTGTGTGTCCCTGCCCGTACAGCTCTGCCACGGTGACAGGCCAGCTCTGTTTCTTCAGCCATTTCTCCACCTCAGCAGGACGCCTGGAGCTTATTTTAAGGGTGTCAGCAGTGTTGGTTGTGGGACCTCACAATTAATCATATGAATGTTCTGAGAACAGTGCTGGCTTTGTTTCTGTAAGATCAGTGTTAGGGCTGCCACGTCTGTGTGTGGGAACAGAGAGTGGCTGGTTCCCCTCCCTGTTCCTATTCCCTGTTCTCCTGCTTGTTGACATCCCATCTCTTTCCCATTCTCATTCTTGTTCATGTTTGCCTTTCCTTTGTGCTCAGCTGTTTGTTGCTGTCTGCTCACCAACTCACTCCAACTCATTTCCCCCTCTCAAAACACAAACACGAGTTTTTGGTGTTGATTTTCCTCTCTTTGCTCTCTCCTGCTCACAGGAGCCCTCTCTCCCATTTGTGCTGTATTAGCCTTGGTGAGCAGAGTTGGCTGCGGAGTTCTCTCAGTCTTTGCTGTGAATTCTCTTCCATCAGGTATGGCTACAACTGTGTGATTTACGGCTGGGATCCTGCCTGCATGATGGGACACGAATGGATCCGAAATATGAACGTCCACAGCCTCCCCCACGGCCCCCACCAGCCCTTCTACAACGTGCTCGTGGAAGATGGCTCCTGCAGATACGCTGCTCAAGGTGAGCAGGAGCCTCCTGTGCTCACTGTCCAGAGGTGCACAGAGAGAAAAAGCTGCTGAAGGGAACAGCTCCTAAAAGCAGCGGGCATGGGGTGTGAGCTGTAATTGAAGCAGGGAGGAAAATGATGTTGGGTTGGTGGCAGGCTTCTTGCTGTCCGTGAAACCAGTGCTGCCAGGATTGAGTGTGGAGGACCACGTCCTTGAAATCTCTATTGCCATAGAAACAAGTCTGTGTTGGACGCAGCTGATTTTCAGCTTCTTTCTGAAGTTTGAAACTCTGTAAGCAGCTCTGAGTGAAACGACAGCCGTGCTTTGGGCAGGGCCTGGGAATGCAGTGAGGGAGCGCACAGGCTGTGCTCACCAGGGCCGGGTTGTGAGTGCTCCACCAAGGGGCTGCGTGTGCCCAGGGCCCAGGGAGCACAGGCAGTGTGGCTTCCAGCGCCATCTGTGGGGAGAGTGGGGCTGAAGTGAGCGCTGCTTCAGAGCGCCAGGAGGCGTGGAGGGGAAAAAGCCCAGACAGCTCTGCCTTCGTAGGTTTAAAGTGCAGGTGTTTCCCATAGGGGGACCCAGCGTGTTGCAGCCCTTATTAGAATGATTTGGCCTCGTTGAGAGTCTTTAAAATATATATATTGTGTGCCATGGATTCATCTTAAAATGTGCACCTGGGTGAAAATTAATCACCTGCAGTGCTTCCAGAATTGAGTCATCTGTTAGGGTTGGGTTTTTTTCCCCTCTACTTGTTTATAAACAAGTATAATTAGCTCTGATTACAGCAGGTCCTGAGCACAGTGCTCGGCTGTAGGTTGGTGCTGCTATCTGGCATCCAGCAGTTCTGCTCTGGGTAGGGGAAGCCGAGGGGCTTGTCCTGGCTGAGCTCTCGCTGCCTGTGTGAGGTGCGCCCCGCGCTGCCTTCTGCGCGTGCTGAGAGCTCCTGCTTGCTGCCCCGCAGAGAACCTGGAGTACAACTCGGAGCCGCGGGAGGTTCCTCACCCCGACATCGGGCGCTACTTCTCCGAGTTCACTGGCACCCACTACCTGGCCAACGCCGAGCTGGAGCTTCGCTACCCGGAGGACCTGGAGCTGACGTGCAGCACGGTTCAGAACATCTACAGCTCAGGCAAGGAGTGAATGGCAGCAGCATCCCGAGGACGGAAGCGGAGCGGAGCGTAGCTTTACCCTCTTTGCAAGACTTGCCCAGAGGGCGAGTTTGGTGACAATCCTTTGGCTTAATGCACTGAGAGCTGCATTAAACTTTGTAACCGGTGCTATAGCATCTTTCCGTTGCCTACCTGCCCGTTCTGGCCCACAGGGACGCTGTGCTGATGAGCCCAGGCTGAGGGTCTTGCAGGGATGGTCGTGCTGAGAAGCGTGCTGCCCTTTGGAAGATCTGCCCGTAGACTCATTCTGTGCTGTCCTGCCTGGAAGGGTGGCACCGTGAGATCCCTGGGGCGGAAGAGCCCCGTCTTCCAGAGAAGCTGCTCGTCCTTACAGTGTCGTGGGGTTTTTGTTTTGGTTGTTTTTTTTAATGTATGTCTCATGCAGGTGATAGTTTTTAAAGCCTATAACGTTCCACTCTGTCTTCTCCAGTCTGAATTTGTGGTCGGCTTCTGCTCCACCTCCATGGTCTGCTTGTTCACAGAGCGGCTCCGTTTCTGACCATCCTCACGGGCCTGGGGAAGAGCCCTGGCAGCAGCAAGGCTTCCAGGGGCACAGCGCAGTGCAGCTGGCTGCTGCAAGCTCTCCTCACGCAGAAGAGGAGCTGCTGCTCCCTCTCCCTGTCCTTTCCCTGCCCTCTGTGCACTGTGACACAGCCCCGAGCGCTCCACGATGGCTCCAGCCCGCTCAGCGCTGCTTCACAGAGCTGTGAGTTCACTGCCCCCCACCTCTGGGCAGCCCCAGCTGCTGTGTGCTCCTGTAGGTGTTCTGCAGCACGGCGGGATGATGACTGGAAAGTGGCCAGCCTTGGACACGGCCAGCCACTGCGTGGAGCAGAGATGCTGACTCCTGCAGCTTTGGTTGCTGTCAGCAGAGGCGGGATGGGGGGGGGTGGGGGGGGGGGCACTTAGCCCTTCCACTCTGGGCACTGGTGTTCAGCAGCTCCATGCACGTGAGTTTCAGCACAACCTAAAGGCCCGAACAGGAGCTCTGCAGAAGGAGTTTTCCTCTGCATTCGGCCGTTACAGGATGCAGAACAACAAAGTGTTTTCGCGCATGCAGAGCCTGCACAGCGCTGTGGTTAGTGAAGCAGGGCCTGCGGGCTGCAGCCAGCGCTGCTCTCCCTGTTTGCTTTCAGTCCAGGCGCTAGAGCAGAGAATAGATGCTGCCCTGCCGCTAGGTGGAGGCTCTTAAAGCACCTCGGGAATCGCCACAGGAACTCGCACACCCCTCCTCCTGCTGCCGCCACAACGCTTGACCTGCTGCATGCCCTCCCGCTCACGTGTGAGCCACGAACACCGAACGCCCCTTTCCCCGCGGAGCGGCGGTGCTCCGCAGCACTCGGTGCTGGAGGCGGAGCGCTGCGCGGTGCCGTACCCGAAGTAAAAGTGTCTTTCAATGTGTGTGTGCTGATGTCAGCGCCGGGGGGAGAAAAAGATCCTGAAGTGGTAAAGGTTGGGATGGGAGGAAGTGGGGGGGAGGGGGGAATGGTGGCCGCCCCCTCCTCGCTGGGCCGTCCCGGGGCGGTGCTGCAGGTGCCGGCTTGGGCGGAGCGCTCCCCGCCCGCAGCGCTCCCGGCGGCGCCGTTCCCTCTGCGCACAGCGGCGGCGGGGCGATGGGCTCCGCGCAGTCCGTGCCCCCCGAGATGCGGGCGCTGGCGGAGCGCACCGGCTGTGAGTAGCGCCCGCGGGGTGGGGGTACAGCGTGGGACGGCCGTGCCCCAATGCCCCCCGTGGGGGACGTTGCCGTGGGGTGGGAGGGGTTGGCTGATTCCTTGTCCCGGCGGTGCCCCCCGCGGCTCAGAGCCGGTAGGAAGCACCGCCCCCAAAAAGTCCCATGGAAAGGTCGGGCCCGGAGGGGGCACAGCGCTGTGGGGGTGCACAGTGGGACCCACCGGGCTGCCGCCGCTGCTCCCCATCCCCCCCCCGGGGACACCCGCAGCCCAACACCCGTAGGTGGGGGTCAGCCCCAACGCCTCTTCATTTCGGCACTGGTTGACTCCTGTGGTTGATGCCCGCCGTGTGGGGCGCTGGGGGGGCTCAGAGTGCTGCCCCGTGCCGGGTTTGGGGAGAAAAAAAGGGGAGAACGCCTCTTTTGGCCTCGTGCTGCGGGGAGATGCGGGGCTGACCCACGAGCGGCCTGCGGGCAATCACAGCTCCAGTCGCACTGTGGCTGCGATCCTCTCTGAGGATCATCAGAGATTTGGGTTTACAACCACAGCAACAGCAGTAGGCAGAGAACATCCCGGGGGTGCGATGGGGGTGGTTGGGGGCCCCACCGTCACCGCAGAGGGACCCCGGAGCCCCCAGTGCTGCCCACGGGGAGCTGAGAGACAGCGCGGGGGCTCTCCAGCGCCTCTGAGGGGCACTGCGAGCGCTCGGATCAATGCGGCGCCGGGTTCAGGGCAGGGAAACGGCGGTAACTAATGGAGCCGTTAATTAAACATCATAAAAGAGAGAGGGAGACGGAGCAGCAGTAAGCGCGGACCCGCTGCTGTGCTCGGCTCCGTTACCCACGTGCGGCTGTGACGGGACGCGCCCGATGCGCCCCCGCGTGTCCCCTCACCTCTCGCTCTCCCCCGCAGTCACCTCGGAGCAGATCGAGCAGCTCCACCGGCGCTTCAAGCAGCTGAGCCACAACAGGAAGACCATCCGGTATGGGCTGTCTGCTGGTGGGGTCGGGTTGCAGGGGAGGGGGGAGGGGGGAGGAAGGCAGCGCCGATCCCTGAGCCCACGTCCTGGAGCATCGCACAGACCTCCGTGCGGTGGGGACGCAAAGCCCCGGGCACCCCCGGCCGCACTGACACACAGCGCTGTGCGCTGGCAGTTTGAACCGGGTGAAAAGCGCATATTGGGGCAAAACCCCTTTTTCTTGTGATCGCGTTGGAAGGACGGGCTGGGATTTCTGCCTGCAGCGTTCCCTCCCCTCCCGCCCTCTCTGCGTTGTTCCGTGCAGCAAAGAGGACTTCGACACCATCCCCGACCTCGAGTTCAACCCCATCAGGGCCCGAATCGTGCACGCCTTCTTCGACAAGCGGTACGCGCAGCCCTGAGCCAGGGAGCACAGAATCACAGCATGGTTGAGCTGGAAGGGCCCTTACAGCCCCCAGCCCCAACCCCTGCCCTGGGCTGGTTGCCCCCCACCAGCTCAGGCTGCCCAGGGCCCATCCATGTCCATGAGCACCTCTGGGGATGGGGCATCCACAGCTCTGTGCAGCCTGGGCTAGTGAGGGCTGCACAAAGGTTGGGCAGAGCTCTGGCCCCGAGGGCTGAGCCGGAGCCAGGCTGGGAATGAGGGAAATCGGAGCTGAGCTCTGGGGAAACGCTGGCGCCGTGCTCTGCGCTGCGGCTGAGCAGCTGTGGGGCTGCATGGTGCCTATGGGGCGGGCAGGTTGGGGCATCGCGGCCGCCATCCCCAGCAGCTCTGCTGCCATCAGGAACCTGCGGAAGGCGCCGGCTGGGCTGGCAGAGGAGATCAACTTCGAGGACTTCCTGACCATCATGTCCTACTTCAGACCCATCGAGATGGACATGGACGAGGAGCGGCTGGAGAGCTTCCGCAAGGAGAAGCTCAAATGTGAGGCAGTGCTGCGGGGCAGCGGGGCTCCGGGAGGGCACCCACTGACCCCGCATCCCGTTCTCATCCCTCCCAGTCCTCTTCCATATGTACGACGCCGACTACGACGGGATCATCACTCTGCAGGAGTACAAAAATGTAACGTATGGGGGCAGCGGGGCCCTCCCTGCCGCCGCGCCGCCCACCGCAGCCCCCGCTGCCCCGCAGGTGCTGGACGAGCTGATGTCCGGGAACCCCCACCTGGAGAAGGAGTCGCTGCGCGCCATCGCCGAGGGGGCCATGCTGGAGGCGGCCAGCGCGTGCATGGCCCGCACGGTGCGAGGCTGGGTGGCACAGCAGGGCTGGAAGGGGCCACGGGTGCAGCTGTGACGGTTTGTCTCCCGCTGTGCGCAGGGCCCGGATGAGGTGTACGAGGGCATCACCTTTGAGGACTTCCTGAAGGTTGGTGTCTCGCTCCGCTCCCCACCGCCCACCAGCACCCGGCCCCGCTCACCCCTTCCCTGCAGGTGTGGAAGGGGATCGACATCGAGACCAAAATGCACGTCCGCTTCCTCACCATGGAGGCCATCGCGCACTGCTACTGACCAGGAGCGGGACGGAGCCTTCCCAGCGCCGCAGCGCCGGCACAAGGCCACGTTCCGCTCTCTAGAACGTAAGAGGTATTTTATCTGTTATAATAAAAGGTATTTCTGTTTTTACTCTCTGCTGAGAAATGCTCCAGCCGCTGCCCGGTGCCTGATGGAGCTCTCCGTGATGCCATGGGAAGTTATGGCACCGTCTGCATGACTGCACAGCTCTGCCCCAAATCTGCCACTGTGAGCGGTGCCACAGCACGGCTGGGGTGGGGACAGTGGGACACAGAGGGGCTGGAAGACACAGATGGGGGCACGGGGAGTGGGGGATAAGGGGGGCACAGGGACATGGGGATGTAGCAATTGAGGGACATAGGGATGCAGGCATATGGGGGCAGAGGGACCCAGGGATTGGGGGGTGCAGGAACAGAGGGTCTTGGGGACGTAAGGCCATGGGGAGACAGGGATTAGGGGACATGGGGACACAGGGGCACAGGAGCAAAGGGACACAAGGATTGGGGGATGCAGGAACAAAGGGTCATGGGGACACAGGGATGTGGGGATCCGGGCACCGAGGAACGCAGGCTCCTGGCTGCGTGTGGCTGCCGCCCCCACACGTTCCCACTGGAAACGGAGATAACACTCCATTTACAGCACTAATAACCGGGTGGCTCGAGGCAGATCTCTGTCTCTAAGGCAGCCCGAGCCAGGAGGGAGGGAGGTGGAGAAAAGGGCAGTGGTTATTTTTAGAAAAGCTGGAAAAAAAAGTGTTTGTTTGTGCCTTTACAAACCCACTCCCCCCGTGCCACCGAGCTGCCCCCCACCCAGCAGTGGGGCACAGCAGCAGTGGGGCCCGGTGAGCTCCCCCAGCCCCGGGGCTCAGGTGTGGGCTCCCTTCCTGCGGGGATGGCACAGAGATGCTGCAGCACCGCACTGCTGCCCTGGCAGTAGCTGTGTGCTGTCCTTCTCTGCCTGAGAACTGCAGCACAGCACTGCATTGCTGCAATGCTGAGGGAAAAAAACCCAACCTGCAGCCGCAGTTGCCCTCTCCAGGACGTCCTCTTGGAGCATCAGCGCTTCTCTCTCAGAGCTACATGCAGCAGGCTGCACTGCACGCCAGCCAGCCCTGCAGAGGATGCGCGCAGTCACGGCTGCATGTGCTGCACTGAGGAGAGCCCGCCGAAGTGGGACAGCAGCCCTTTGCAGAAACAGAACTGCAGCTCCCATCACAGCGCTCCCTGGCAGCCTGGGTGCCCTCATTTGCATTAGGAATGCTGGCTGAACACACGCACACAGCGCTGCTTTGCCACAGACATCCTGAACCAACTGCAGTGATGGAGAAGCAGCCCGGAAAGATGACCCCAACCCACCCCTAGGAGCTGCAGCCGAGGGGGTGGGGAGTCCTTCTCCACTGGAGGGGACCCCACGTCCTCCAAAGACCACATGGGTGGGTCCCCAACAAGTCCATGACCACCAGCCCTGCTGCTCCAAGCCTGTGCACAGTGACTGCTGCAGCTGTCAGGGCTCAGTACAGAGGGATGGATGTGTCCTTGTCACCACAGAGCAGAAAGAGAAGGGAAGTGGCTGCCCGGAAAAGGTCCTGACATGCACTGGCATGAGGCAACTTATCTGCTGCTTGCAGAGGGAGAAAGAGAAAGAACAAAGCTGCCCCGAGATAATGAGGCCAAGATAAGGAGGGTCAGCCTTCTAACGAGCCAAGGACATTGTGAGTGAGACAAGGCAGGGGGTGACAGCTCTGAGGTGAGCAGAACAACATAGGACAGAAGCTCTGTGCTCAGCCACAGGGCTCGAGCAACCCAAGAACTCACTGTGCCCAACAGCCATCACCTGTTGGGCAGCTTTCATCCAAGCTTGGCCCGGATGCTTCTCTGCAACGTCAGTGCAGTCACCAATGCACTGCAGCCAGCTGGTCCCTCTGCTTCACTAAAGCAAGGTGTAGGACAGTCAGCAGCCCAAGTTCCTGCCAGCTGGGGCAGCCTGTGGTGCTGTTGCAGAGTGAGACCCAGCACGGACTGTGCCTCAGGGCTAACCTGAGATGTGATGGGCTGCAGTTTCAGTGCACGGGGATCCGTTCAGCCCAGCAGACCTGGGAACAAAAGCCACAAAGCACCCACGTGCACCTACAGAATCAGAAAACATTTAATCTAGAATTGCAGAGAATTAAAAAAATAATTCATTTTAAATCCATTTCGATGCGTGTGGCTTGCTGTGGGTTTCCAGTCATCCAGGCCGGACATGGCCAACATTCACCCCCCCATCAGCCTCCCCTCTCCCAAACCCCATCATCTCCAGTGCTCGTGCCTGTTTCTCGACACATCCTGATGCACTCCAAGAACAGCGAGCAGCTCGTTATAAGGGAAGCAATGTCACACACGGGCTCAGCAAGGTGCTTTTTCCTCCCCCCTGAGAGGCAGGCCGTGCTCTCCCCGCTGCTCTCCCCATCTCAGCAGCTCCTGCAGGGGTTCCTGCTTCCCGAGCAGCCCACGCCCGCTGCCAGGATGGGATCTGCAGCATTCCTCCCACGAGCAGCAGGACACAACACTTCTGTCCACATCGAAGCGCGCGGTTCCCCCTCATCCTTCAGTCTCTCTGTTCCTCCGCAGAGGATCTCTGGACATTTCCACGTGCATTAAGCTCGAGGGCAGCCCTGCTCTGCTGTGGTTCACAGCCCCATGTCTGCAGCTGAAGCTCAGCGCTCCCCGTGCACCTGCAGCCAACGAGCCCTGCTGGTGCTCGGCCCTCTGAATGGCCCTTTTGCCTTCGGCCCCTCACGTGGCAGTGCTGAGCCAGCTGAGTTACCTAGATGTGATCGTAGGGCACCGCAAGGCTGATGTTGTAGTTGTAACCCATCACCTCGTCGTAGGAGGAGCGGCAGATGGGGAGGACGCTCTCTACAGCCAGCTGGTCCACGGAGAACTCGTAGGCATAGATGATTCCTCGATGCCTGTGTGAAACACACCCGGGACAGCACAGCATTATAACTTGGCTGTGTATTTCAGCAGGGATAACTGTCAGAGACTGCCTGAAGAGTCCAACCTTCAGTGCTTCAGAAGACAAACATCTAAGCTCATCCTTTCTGCACTAGGGCTGTTTGTGCACATGCAAGAGGAGAAGATTCCCTCCTGCCTCCCTCCAGGGACCCCACCAACCCCTGCCAACACGCACTGCCTTGCTTTACGGACAGGTTCAGAGATGCAGCTGTCACCTGCTGGAACACTGCCCACCCAGTGGGGGAAGGTAAGCACACCGCACGGCGTGTGTGACAGTCCCATTAGACACGCCAACATCCATAAACACCCAAATCTGAGCTTAGATACCAGCAGTTTTTCTTTGGGAGGAGACCTCATCACTAATATTTAACGTAAGGGAAGGACTGCATTCTGTCTTGCTTCAGAGGCCTTTATATTCAGCACCTTAAACGAGAAATGCTTTTTTCTGTGCTCGGAAGTAAACAGAGAGCCAAAATTCATCAACAGTTTTGAAAGGCTTCTCTCTTTTCCTTCCCAACACACTTTGCCTCTGCCTGTGCTCTGGATGATGACTCAGGTGCCCGCGGAGCCGTTTTTAAAGGCAGTGTAACGCTGTGCTGCAGGTCCCACCCCGCAGAGCCGCGCTCACCTGCGGTGCGCAGTCAGGTCGTCGTCCATGATGCTGGCACCGCGCGGAGTTTTCTCATCGGGGATGTTGGCAGTGATGAGGCTATGAGAATTAAACCACACATAGCGCACCGGGTGCCTGGAAAACAAACCCCAAGCGCAGCATTAAATAAGAACCCATCCAGCTCCGCGCCCCCTCTCCTGCCGGAGGCTGGGAAGCTGCGCCTTTGGCTCCTCTCTGCCGGGCTGAGCTGGACGAACGCAGCCTTTATCACCACCTAGCGGGCTGTTGCTGGAATACACGTTGTGCCAGAGCACCATCCGAACTTGGCGGCTGTGCTGCCCCAGGGAGGAGCGGGGTGCTTCCAAAGGGAGCAGCGCAGCCGGGGCCCCCACTGCCCCCTCCAAAGCACCGAGCGAGGGCTGATGCAGAGATGCACTGCGTCGCCCGGGTGAAGAGGGCTGAGCCTTCCTTCCCCCTAGCTGGTGAATCAACTAACCCTGAACCAAGGAGGGGTAACAGCAGGTAAAGATTGCTCGTCTCCACGACCCTAACCTTTCTCCTGTCCTCTCCCCTACGTCTGCCCTTGCCTTCCATTCACAGCACGGGTCACAGGCATGGATAACAACTTCAGCATCTCTGGTCTACGAAGGCCTTTTTGATTGAAGCGTTCCTTTCCAAGTCCTATATAGATTAAACAGTATTTAAACATTTAACCTCATGGTTTCACTTTGAGTACATCTCCCCCTCCACCTCAGAGCTCAGCAGATCTGCTCTGCCTGCCCTCCTTCTTGGCATGCCCATTAGTGCTGTCCCAGAGGATAATCAATGCAATATTGCCCTTAATGCACCGACTGCATCACACTGGGCTTTATAATTCACAGGGTCAAAAGAGGAGGAGATAGCTGCTATTAACTAATGACAACTCCCACTTGAACTTCTCTGGCTGTAAATACCTCACATCACCTCTGTGGGGGAGAAGCATTAATAAAAAAGGCACTCAGCATTTATTTGGGATGTACCTGCTCATTGTACTGAGAACAGTGCATCAACTGCAACAGGCTGCCCAAGGAGGCTGTGGATGCCCCATCCCTGCAGGCATTCAAGGCCAGGCTGGATGTGGCTCTGGGCAGCCTGGTCTGGTGGTTGGTAGCCCTGCACATAGCAGGGGGCTGGAACTAGATGGTCATTGTGGTCCTTTTCAACACAGGCATTCTGTGATGCTATGATTTGGCCTTACTTGTGGCTAAATCCTTCAGGTCTTTATTCAGACAAAGCAAACTCCCTGGGAATTTTGCCTCAATCAGAAAATGGTAATTTGGCTAACAGAAGCCACTAATAGCCTTCTGTCAGCTCCTGGATCCTGATCTCAGCTTGTACTTGCAGCTCCTTCAGCACTGCACACTTTGTGCTTTCAGTACAAGCTGTTACTTTCCTATCAGTGTCTGTGTGTTTAAATACCAATCTGGCTTTGCTCGCTGCTGCTCAGGGAAACACGAGGAGCAGAACAGAAGCACAGGTACTGCAGGAGGCGTGGCAAATAAAGAGAACCGGTCACAGCGGGGACAACAGCCAGCAGTGCAGCACTTGAAGCCCAAGGCTTGGTAAGGCCAGTACTGCTGGATGGGGCGGGGAGAAGCTGCTAACTGAGCTCCACAGGAAATCCAGGGGGGAAGAAGTGTCCATTCTCCCTCACCACTCTTACAAGAGCACTTTGTAAGAGGTGAAAAGCCTACGCAAGCTAGCGGTGCAGAGAAGCACACACACACACAGTTACCTGGCGTGCATCTCCCAGAGCTTGGTGCCCATCCGCTGGTCCCACACGCACACCAACCCATCTTCTCCTCCACTGACGATCTTCCAGTCGTCCATCTGCACTGCAGACACCCCCAGCCGGTGGGCGTACAGGGAGCACAGCGCCTCGCTCCGGCGGAGGTCGTACACTCTGACCCTGAGGGGCAGCAAAGCAGGAACGGAACTGGTGAGGGGTCTGGAGCACAGGCCTTATGAGGAGCGGCTGAGGGAGCTGGGATTGTTCAGTCTGGAGAAGAGGAGGCTCAGGGGAGACCTTATTGCTCTCTATATCTACCTGAAGGGAGGTTGTAGTGAGCTGGGGGTCGGCCTCTTCTCTCGTGTAACTGGTGATAGGACTAGAGGGAACGGCTTCAAGCTGTGCCAGGGAAGATTCAGGCTGGATATTGGGAAATACTACTGCTCTGAAAGAGTGGTCAGGCACTGCAATGGGCTGCCCAGGGAGGTGGTGGAGTCACCGACCCTGGAGGTGTTCAAGGAACGTTTGGATGTTGTGATGAGGGATGTGGTTTAGCGAGAACCATTGGTGATAGGTGGATGGTTGGACTGGATGATCTTATAGGTCCTTTCCAACCTTAGCGATTCTGTGATTCTGTGATTCTGTGAACGGAGATGAAAGCAGCTCCACAGGTCCTGAGAGCACGCACACACCTCAGGTTGTGACAGTACACCTAGGACGGTGACACGGATGGTTCTGATGCAGACTTCTCGTGCCACGCGGGACCTCGCTGTCCCTTGGCAAGTCACAGGTGGGAGAAGTGAACGTGGAGAAAGACCATCTGTGTCTGTGCCCCTCGTCCTGTGATGGGAAATGCTGTGAGGATTGAAGGCCACGCGCTCGGCATGCCACTAACATCCCATGGTACCCACTGAGGGCTCAGAAAAGGTAAACTATTTCTATGAAGACTGAGGACTACCTGTGTAGCAGCCCAAGAGAAAAATCAAGGGGGTTGAAATGAGGTGATCATTGTGGTCCCTTTCAGCCCAGGCCATTCTATGATTCTATGCTAGAGTTACTACTGAGTACACCAATACTGAAACAAAGCTATCCACAAGCACCAGCAACCAGTACCTCTTCTCAAAAGGTTTTTATATATATATAGAGAGAGAGAGAGAGAGAGAGAGAGAGAAAGTCTCTATATAGTGACTTTGGGCAGCTTTCAGGTACACCTACCCTCAAAAAGTACTCAAACAGTTTGAAGAGAGGCTGTTTAATGAAGAGCTTTAGAGAAAGAGGAGAGGACCCCAAGTCGTGCAGCAGGTCTATAAAAACAGCTAAGAGCAGTTAAAGCTCATGGTGTTATTTCTTACATCAGTGTATAGCACAAAGGAGGATGTTTTCTGATCCTTACTTGTCAAGATTAAGATACTGCAAAAGAGATAAAATGCAGTGAGTGAAAGCAGAAGTAAGGGGAAATACTGATCTCAGCTGAAGAGCAGCCAAGGTTCCTCCCAGCTGAAGGCTATCAAAAACGAAGCCATCAGGTATGCATTAATTCAAAAAAAGGCCAAAACAGACTTCTTCCAACACATTAGCTGTATTCTGTTCCACACTCTTGTCATGATCTTAACGGTGTTGCAAGTCCTTCCCTTTCCTTTCTCAAATGGAGACTGAATCATAGGATTTTACAAATAACACGTTTCAGCAACTGGAATAAAATGTTGCAGAACAGTCCAAAACTCCAACAGAGCAACACCCCTCTGACATGCAGAGAAACATGCTGGAGCAGGGCGAGGAGCACGCTTTGTGTGGCTCTGCCCTCACCCCCAGGAAAATCCCCCCCCAAACAGTTGCTGATGGTGGAAAGGGCTTCTTGCTTTCTCCAGCTCCAGCAGAGAACCTTTGGCTACGCATAAGAGCTGTGCTTTGGGTAAGGATGGGGTATTTTGGAAGTGCTCACACTCAGCACTCTCCCTGTCTTGCTGCACGTGTTCTGTGTGACAATCAAAGCTTCTTCTGTTTGGTAAGCACAGTTGGAAACCAAGATGTGCCCTGGTTATTTCATTAGCAAGGGCCCAGGTTTCAGGCAGGTGTCCATTCTGGCACACCCCGGAAGAATTAGAGGCACAGGAGTTGCTTAGATGTGCTTATAAAAAAAAAAAAGAGCATTTTGCAAATCTAATGTGATGCTCTAATGTGCTCTAATGCAGGCCTGGCACTGCCCTCCATCTCCTGCCTCAACAGCTGGGCTCAGTGGGAGCGCATGGGATTCGTCCCAGATGAAGGGGCTGTAAGGAAGGTGCTCTTGTCAAAGGCTGTGACTCTCCTTTTCCATTGCTCGAGCAGTAGTTGCCTTTGGGAGAAGACAGAATACAGGTTTGGTTCCACCCTTTTCAGCAGCAGCATGCACTGGGCCTGCCACGCTTGCTTTCCCCATGCTACTCGCTGTCTTAGATACCAACAAGCCTGCAGTGCATTAGCAGACACCCCCTGTTATCAGGTCTTGCACTGGTGTGAAGCACAGCTATGGAATCAAGTCATTCAGCAGTGCTTCAGGAGAATTTTCCAAGTGCTGCATTTAATTCCAGCAAGACATTTTCCCACAGTGGTGTGGCAAGGCCCTGCTGAGGGGCTCGCTCCTTAACAGGGCCAGGGAGGTCCCAGCCCCAGCCCTCCTGTGGATGCCCAACACGTATTAGCACCTTTCAGGCAGCACCCCGTGAAGAACTGACCTTTGAGCTACACGTGGTTCTGTCTCCTGGATGCCAGACTTGTTTGCTGAGCTATTGATTCCCCACGTCTTGTTGGTTTAGTGATGGCCAACCCCTGAACTCAGCCGCTGCTTGAGCTTAATATTGCTGAAAAGCTTTCTTCAGGGGAAAGGGCGAGACATTTACTCTGGTATAAAGGGAGTACATTTTAATCTCACTTAGGGGCTATTAACTTTATCTGCTCTCTCATCACCGTGGGAAAGATTAAAATTGCAGGTAGTTTTACCAGGGTGCTTTGGAAAATCAATTAGCTGCTTTTAGAGGGAAAAAAGCAAACTCCCAAGGATTCAATTCCACACGTCAAACTTCAACGCTTCCTTTCCCCTGTGCTGAAGAAGTGTGAGGTTTGCTTCCGCTGCCTATTCACTGGGAAGGGGGAAGGAAAAATGCTGTTTGACAAAATAATCATTTTTGCAAGCTGGAGGGCTGGGATTTGGCAGAGGGAAGCACCCGCCTTACAAGCTGATACCCACTGCCACACCAGACCACCACCTGCAGCCTGGTGCCCAGCGCGGAAAGGAGGAGGGAAGGAACCAGGAGCCATTAGAGACTGGCTCCTCGCCATCCCACGTCTCCTTTGGTGCACTGGATCAGACCCTGCACGGAACTAGCCAAAAAAAGAAAACCTAAAAATTGGACTCAAAGGGTCTTTTTAAGCACTTTAATCCTTTCGCGCCGACTGTTCCCAGCGCGTCCGTTCCTGGCACCAGATATTGTGCAGGGAAAATCCTCCTCCCCAAGCCAAGGAGTTACAGAGAAAGCTGCTAATCAGCTAAATAGAAGTTGGAATCTGTTCATATGAAAGTCTCTGCTTTTTTTTTGTCACCTGAGGGACATCACAGTGCTCCGAAATACACTCCTGACATCATTTGGCAGACGGGCCCATCTCATCCTACACGACTCATCCCCGAGGTGATTTTTTTAATATCAGAAAGTGAGCTTTTAAATGCCAAACTAATTTTGCGGGTGGTGGCGGGGAAGTGGAAGATATTCCAAGTGGTCTCGCTGGGCTGTACACCAACTGCGTCCACCAAATGGCTTAAAAAGCAACTCTTCCCATGGAGCTTTCTGAAACAAAGCAAGCTGGCAGCCACGTCCAGCTATTACCTAATATTTTGTTCCTGAAGTTCACGCTGGCCGCGTTTGAAACATTAGAGGAGAAACAAATTCTAGCAGGTCCAGATGTAGGACAGCAGGACAGGAAGGAAGCTAACTGCAGAAGGGTTACGGCTCTTGGTAGTACCTACCTTCTGTCTTTATTGCCTGTAACGAGCATGTTTGGAGGACTGTCCTGGAGGTTGACGCATGTAAAGTCACCCATGGAGTTGCCTAGCTTCTTTAGACACTGACTGGTTTCCAGGTTGTAAAGAAGAACCTGGCAGAAACAGAACAAACACCGGCTAAATGCAGCGGGAGCACAACTGCCTTTTGCTGCAGCGGGAAGCAGAGTTACCACCACTGGGGATGCTCCCAGGACTCGTTTCTCACTGCTCTACCGCAGCCAACATGCAGGCACCCCCTGCCAAGAAGGACAGAAACACACATTCAAAAAAGAAAAAAGGAAAACACGAGTTTCGCAATGGAACCCACTGCACAGCTGGGGTGAGGGCTCCGGCAACCCACGTCAGATAGGCAACCCATGTCAGACAGGCAGAGCTCTCAGGCAGCCCATAAAGCCATGCTGATTTTCTGCAGGTCCATTTTTCCAGGTTTACAGGGGTAAAGAAATCACACGACTTGCTTTTCAACTTGCACATTTGAAAGAATAGCGAAAGGAAACGGAGTCAGCACTTGGAGGGTTTAGACAGATGGGCTGTGCAGAAAGATGCCATCAAACAGAGCAAAAACTGAGAGCAGAAGTGCACTGACTCAGTGCTGACAGGCCCTGCGATGGGCTCTGTGCAGACGAAGAGAAGCAGTGCATCTAAATGGCAGCTCAGATGGGAAAGGAATAACAACAGCTCCGATTTGAGGCTCCATCCAGGACGACGCTGCTGAGGACTGGAGGGAGGTACGAGTCGTCTCCCTTCTGCTCACCCTCCTCTCTGCTGCACAGCAATCAGTTTAATTATGCTCACTGTCTCTCCTGTGTGGCCAGGTGAGGTTCATTGCTTGGGCCTTCCCATGACAGGGAGGAAGTATTTTTACATCCAGCAAAACGCACCGGGCAAAGCCCAGCGAAGCTCAGTGAGGTTCTCAGTCTTACAGCCACCTCAAGAAGTGACTGCACTTCATGGCGACGTTCCTTCAGTTAACTCATTCAATAAAAATAACCATCTACGACCGTGAAAAGAGAAACAGCGCTTAAAATATCAGACAAACAACCCAACCCTTACGGTTTCCATGGCAATAGCAGCGTGGCTATGTCAGTGGCACGTGAACACCCTCACCTTGTGCTTTCTGATTACACCCTCACGCAGTTTAAGGACCATTACACCATCAGTGCTATTTCTTCAACCCTCAGCAGGGCATGACGTGATGCTGTCTGCCCTTTCGCTCCCTCACTGTGCAATTTTAAGATGCATCTGAAAGGCTGAATTAAGAGAGCAGGAGATCGCTCTGCAGTGGGTGCCTCCAAGCCTCTAGGAATGCTGCAAAGATGTTGCAGGTTTCCTCCTGCCCCACTTCTTCCAGGTAAAAGAAGTGCAGAGTTTTATCCACATATTATCAAGTTCCCTACTAGAATGAAGACGCCCATATCCAACACGCTCAGTTGCTTGCATTTATCATCTCCTAACCAGTTCCCTCTCCCATCTGCCCACAGCATAGTGTGCACAAGTTGCTTGCCACAAATACCATTTCTAGCATGTGTTTCTTCATCCCTAAGACCAAAACAAGAAGCAAAAACCAAGCAATTTCACCGTATCTTTGCACAGTTAGAGATTCTGCCTTTGCAGGGGCATGAAAGCTGCTAAAAATAATGTAAGCTTCCATTCCAATGAAGTAGCTGCTGCAAAATGAAAGTGTTTGTCATCAAGGTAAAAACCAGCAGGCACAGAACAGCGCCCAGCACCTCCCTAAGCAAAGTCAGGGTGAATGACACCGTGGCAAAGGCGCTCTGCAGAATCCTCAGTGCAAAGGAAATCAACATCTCTGCCTCACAACCAAGTTTCTCTTCGGGAGGTTTTGTTCATAAAACACAAAGTCAACACAGGGCTGAACTCGGCACACAAACAATAGATGACGGGGTCAGCAGCAACACACTGCAGCTCGCAGTGTGTGCCTTGCAAGCAGCCCCTGCCAGCTCTGCCTCACAGCTCTGAGAGGAGAGAAGCCAAACGCTGCTCTCTCCAAAGTCCCCTGGGAATGCTACTTAACACGAACATCCATAACCTATTAATTTACCTAAACGACCAGCACTTCTGTCTGTCCTATCAGCATCTGATACACACTTGAACAGCGATGACCATGAAAGACCATAAAGAAGAACTGCTTGCACACAGCATTTGAAGTTTTGCTGTTTAAAATCTGAGCAAATGTTCCAGCCTTTCCTGCTTGCAGTCCCAGTTTTAGACCTGTGATGCCCTCCTACATGCAGCCCCAATTGAAAAATGGTTTCTCCTCAAGTAACGTGCTGCTGCCCATCGCTTCCAAAGTGTCTGCATCTATAGGAATCTGTAGAAATAACGTTTCAGATCCACGAAGCTGCTATAAAAGCTTTTGTTTTCTGCTTCCTCAGTTCCTCCTCCTCTCATGTCAGACTCCAGTCTGTGAAAGATTGTTTTTTACAGATGTTTATAATGCAGATGTGCACTTCCAGCCAACTACCTGTGATTCTCACCCACCTTCCAATTGAACTTCTGTCTCGGTCTGCAAATGGACTTCCAAACCTTGCCCTGACAAACTGGTGGGTAAAGAAACAAAAGGAGCACAGAACGTGTTTTGAGGTCTGAATGACTTCTTGAATGCAGAGGTTTAAAAGCACGCTGATAACAATTCTGAAGATGCTAGAACACCTCTGATGAGCTCTTCTCTGGTATCCCACAGCAACGAGGATTTTCTGTACAAAGGCCAAGGAGAAGGAATGAAATACCTGGTCAATAGGGACTTGAAATAAGGGCCTGTATGTTAAAGGGCAGATAAAGCATAAGATCTTTAGGAGGTTTATAATCCTATAATGCACACTGCAAAGGGATTACCCTTTCAAAGACATTTATAATCCTATAATGGCCACCCAAGACCAGTGACCTAATAGTCACAGACCTGAAGGTAAGCGAACCAAGAGCACTTGGGTGTGAAATGAAGTACCCTGGGATAGCACACTAACGAGCATCCCTGCCCCCGTGGGACTTCTGGGGCACAGGGGAGGAAAAGCATTAAATACTCTGTGCAGATGTATCAGGATCTAATGCACAAAATAAAAAGCGTTACCTATTAACGTTGCTCAAATGAAAAAGTCTTAAGTTATTGGATGAGAGCCAAGCAATCTCCCAGAATGCTTAATAATTCAACAAGCCAGAAATAGCTAGAGTACCTTTACCATTATGTTTAGTTAAAGACCACAGAGATTAGAAAACACATTATCCATCTCAGAGGCGATTCTTTCCATGTTACAAGTCCCTTAACGACCTTTACCATCTCTCCCTCTCTCTCTCTCTCTTTTAATAAGGCTGAGCAAATGGGACTTCATTTTATCCGATTGCCACAGACTGGTGGTATTAATTATTCATGCCCATACTCTCTTTTGTTAAGGCAGTGCATTAGACTAATTTCCCTCCTTACTGCCCGAGTTGGGCAACTCTCAACCTGTGGCCACCATCCTCGGATGCACGGACTGAGCAACTGGCAAACTGGTGGGCAGAGGAAGAAAGGAAAGCCTGCTGTACTCCAGGAGCTGCACATCGTGGGCATGGGGAGCTCTCTTTAAATGCTGTCCAAGAACTGAAGAAAGCAAGCTACATTAATTCACAAAGTCCCAGGATAGCTAAGCTGTGAGCTTCGTTACATCTTGCAGCTAAGTGAGGTCAAGCATAGTCTGTGCACTCTGGTTGAGATACTTCCAAGAAAGACCAAGGAACTGAAGGAAATGCTGCTGATGGAGCTCTTCCATCATGTCCAATACCCCAGCAGGTGTTTCAGGGCCCTGTGCTGTTGGAGATGTCTTTTTTGGATGGAACATTAAAACAACAAATCCCCGAGCACTTGTTATCAAAGAGCCTGTGGTACTTTCAGCAAGAGCAGGGGCGTTCAGCCCGCTGTCCTGGCTGCAGGCCAGCAGAAAGCTGCTCTGTGCAACAGTGCTTCCCCTGCAACCACACTTCTGCTTCTTGTCCTGAGCCACTGGGCTGGTAAACATGCTGCCTCTCAGAACAGGGGGAAGAACTCTTCATATATAGTACGCTTAATTCTTATTTTGATGAAGTATTAGATAGGAAAAAGCACGTTGTAAAACTGTGCTCCCAAAGCCTACATCTTTGCCCTTCCTGAGTAACACAGGATGCCTTCAAGAACTGCTGTCTTGGTAACTGCCTGGATGGGAGTTTCTAACTATGGCTATGGAGAGCAGTGAGCAGAGGATCAAAACAAGAACCCCAAAACTGTCTACCTTTATTTCAGGATTTTGTTTTGCCTCCTTTCCTCCTGCCCATCCCTGTGCCAACCCAAGGGATCACTGCCTGAATACACACAGATACTACCAACAAGAGATGGGGATGTGACATTTCAAGTCCACAGCAGATAAGAAGGGATCTGGCTTTTGCTCAGGTTAAAACCCTTCCATCCAGAGAGTACAGAAGTGACAGGGCTATTCCGTATGCAAAAAGTCATCCAATTAAGTACAGCACACGGCTGCAAGTTGGAATTCTATTTCTAAAGGGATGCAGAAAAAATACTTCCAAAGCTCACAAGCCTCAGAGGCGCAGTTCCCTACTGCAAAAGCATTGTATTGCCTGCTGTAAATACGGCACGTAACACTGCAACAGCAACAACAAAACCTGCCTGCTAACAAGTGCAAGGTCAGCATGTTGGTGCTCGCACACAGAGATAAGCGTGCTAGCTCCATAAATTTAAAGATGAGCTAAGATTTAAAAGGAGCAGATGAGGGAGACAGACAGACAGTCCGAGAGAAAGAAAAAGAGTAAATCATACACAAAACAGCCAGCAGGAAAAAAAATTAAAAAAGCAGTTAATATACATGAATAATGGATGCTTGATTTAAAAGCAGTTTACTCCAATATGATGTAATTTTTGACAATCAGCCAGAGAGACTATTTTGCACGTTCTTGCCAGATATAAGTCATTGTGTGAGGCTGGTAACAGCATTTCTCCAAGCATGTGGAAAATTGACTTTCATGCCATCCTAAAGGTGACTTTCTGCTGGCAAGCAGGAACTCTTATTTCACGTGCACTTAGCTGCACCAAGCAGCCTTCAGCAATGCTTCAAGGCCTGCACAGAGAATCACAAAAGTAAGTCTGCAGCAAACCCAGCCCAGCTGCCAGCCAAACACGCTGCCTGCTCCTCCACACAGCCGCAGCTGCCACCCAACTTACACACAGAGCTAAAGGCAAGCACAGGACAGCTCTTCCTTCTAAGTTCTCCTCTGCCTGGAGTCACAAGTAAGGCTGCACGCTGGCGGCAAGAGGCAGAGCCAAGCACTGCCCAGGCAGTGCACAAGCCCCAGGAAGGCAGCTCTGCCAATGCACCTGCAACCCCTGCTGCTGCTCCAGCACTGGACACGTCCCGGGCACAGACTGCCAGCTCCAGTGCTTTGCCAGGCCCGATGGGTTTGTGGTGCTGACAGATGTCTGCGAGGGCCTGCAGTGAGAGCACCGGGCTCATTTAACTTGTGGCTGAAGACTGATGTAAGAGTTCAGGTACCCAGAGATGAAAGTCGAGTCGCCACCCACCACGACACAAGCGCCAGCCTGGAAGCACTCCTTCCCTAAGCCAAGGACAGGGCAGGTGAAGGGAAGGCAAAGTAGTTCTTAAACATGGAATGAATGGCTTTGGTTTCAGAGATTAGCACCTGGAACAAACATGGCACATCCCAGCAGCTCTGCTTTCAAAAGCACCAAAGAAGCTGTGCCAATTTTGAGGTATTCACATTAATGTGTGAATAGGAAAAAAAAGCCTGAATGTCATTAGCATTAGCCAGGAGAAAAGAGCTTTATTTGTCAAGCTGCAAAATGATTCTTGGTCATTTGCAAGCACAGAGAAACCAAGATGGATTATTGTTACTTTTCAGTGAGACAGAGGTTAAGGGATACATCCTGCAAAATTTGGGCACAGAAAACCCCTGCTCCCTGCAGGGCCGTGCTCCTCACAGTGCCTCCCTGGTGGGCACAGCCCTCCCGTCCCCTTCAGCCCTCAGCAACTGAGGACAACAGGAGTTTGGAAAGATCAGCGCATTGAAACTGCCTACAGGATTTGTGGTGGGCAAGAAAACTGAAAAGTGCTCACAGAAAACTGCAGTCTCTGGAACTGGAGGCATTCCGACACCAGGGGAGCCCACAGAAGATCACTGGGGCGCAAAGAGGAACTTGGTTAAAAGAGGGTAAAGGTTTACATGAAATATCTGTGACCTAAAAACATCATCCAAGGGGAACTAAACGACAAGATTCAATTGACAGGATTATTTTACCACTTCTGATTTCTGTGGTTTTTTATTCACGTAACACCAGCTCAGATAAACAGACATTAGCAGGCAGCTGAAGAACTGCAGAAACGTTACAGGTGCACAAAGAGGCAGCGTTTCCATGGCTGATGAGAAGAGGCAGGTGATGCTGAGCAGCATCCATCAGCACGAGCCAATCGCCAGCTCAGAACACGAAAACACGACAGCAGAACAAGCAGCTCCCAGGGCGCTGCCTTCAGCACACCTCCCTTCTGCCTGGACATGGGGGACCTGGGGCCACGCTGCCCTCCCCCCACCCTCATCCATCCGCTCTGAAATCGTGGGGAAGGTTGTGCAAAAATAAAATCCATTTGCAAACCAGAAGTTTATTTGCTGGGAAAAAAACCCCAGCGCCTGCCACGATGACAGGAGGTAATTAACAAGAACTGCTGAAAACATGAAATGATTTCAACTAAGCTTTAAATGCAGGAGAAAGTTGGGTGCTTTTTGTTTTCTTTTTTCTGGGGGGGGTGTTTTGTTCTTCTCCATCAGGAGCATAAAGCATCTGTAGATCTCATTGAACTAGCTGGCAGGTAGGACAGAGCTCATGCAGGCTTGTCATGGGAGCCCAGACCTACTTGATGGAAGCTCCATGCAGGGAAGCTTATCAATATACAAAGTATAAGAAAAGCTTCACTCCATCAGTGAGATAAATGCACCAGAAACCAGATCACAGAGTTAGTAATCCTCACAGCCCAGTTCAGATATCCTGTATGAACAGCACCAGAACTACCTCTAGTTTACAGCTGTGGATGCCTGTGGAGTTAGAAAAGAGTTCCACATACAGTGTGCAAAAACCAGAATGCAAACAGGTGAAGAGCAGAGCTCTCCCAGCAGCACGACATGGGGTAATGTGCTGCCTGTGCAACACTAGCCTGCAGTACATCGCCTGCTCTGTGCTGTTCCCCACCCATAAGCCAAGGGGGGAACAGAGTCCTCAGTGTTTGGATTTGGTTCTTAAGGAAAACAATACGCTGCACGTTAATATAGCTGAAATATCCCTTAATAAAGAAATTCCTGTTAGCTCAATGGTTTAAATAAAAAAAAAAAAAGGGTTTGAGGAGCACTCAGATAACTTTCAATGTGCACCATCCTTGGGCTGACAGATGCTTACTGAGGGGGGGTTGAACTTTCTCCCACGGACTAAGCATTTCTGTTCCTCCCTTCTCCTGCACGGATGCCTGTCTTCTAATAAGAGGCAAGCTTATGCTGTGGATTTGATGTTTTTCTCCTTCCCAACATAAAAGTGCCTACAAAATGTATGCCTCAGATCTCTGCTCTGCTGTCAGATTTGGTTAAAATTAGACAATGATTAAAAAAGAAGAGGGACAGAGACAGTTTCCCTGCCTGCGCTGCCTTCAGAAAGCAGGTTACACTCCAACGTCAGGCTCATGCGCCGACACTCAACAAGGAAAAAAAACCCTCAGGAAAAACAAAGAAAACCCAAACAGAGAGGCAACAGCTTTTCTACCACAGCAACACAGCCAGCAGCAAATGGGGTTGGAATTCTCTGCGAACAGGTTTTGGAGATCAAAAGCTCTCCTCAAGACAGATTGTCAACTCGTGACCGGCGTAATCAACCAATGCGAAGTCCCTTCACGTCTGTGCGAGGTGAGCAATTATCATCAGAGACATTAGTAATTAATTTCCGGTGTGATGTCAGCTGCTGCAGCAATGCCAAGCACGTGTCCTTGTCAAGCTCGGCCGGGCCGTCTGGGCGGCAGCAGCCCCATTTCCTGATTAGGATGCGGGCTGATGTGCTGCTGAATGCAAGCTGCCACCAAGCACTGCAGGGCTAAAGATGTGTCCGGCTGTACCCAGCAATGCTCCGGGGCTGTGGAGATTTCTCTGCTCCTTTACGAGGCACAAAGATGATCGCCAATGTAATGCAACAGAACGAGGCAGTTTTACCTTCTGACCTCCCACCTCTGTGGGGAAAAGAACTGGATTAGGACAGCAAAGGAATTAAGAAAGACGGCACAGCCTCGCAGCACCTCCCAGCCCTAGAGGTGTTTATGGTGGGCTCTGCACTTCCCCTGGGAAGGTGAATTTTGTGGGGCATTAGATGCAGGTGCAGAGATTTATCCCTAACAAAGTAGTCCTGAATAAAGCCTTCCTGTTTCAGTCACTTGCCAAAGAAAACACTGCACTTGTACAGAGCACAGCTCCTACCTCCTGGTTGCTCACCTCCACCTGCCCAGGCACTCTCCCTCCGCTCAGCTGACGGCCTATTGTGTGCTGCAGCACAACCACAAGCGTAACAGATGTAAGCAATGGGCAAGTTAGGCAAGGTGCAGGAAAGGGACAGAAACACTTCTCAAGGCAAGTGGAAGGAGGTCTGCCCACAGCCTGCTCCCTGCCCTGGAGAGGTGCAGCACAGTGGAGGGGCTGCATCCAGGACCAGTTTCTGAGCCAGAAAGATATACGGTTCTTTCTGTTACCTTCTGGGATGCAAGAGCCCAAGAACAGCCCATCCTGCAAGCAGAGAGTTTGAGAACAGCTGCATTAGAGCAATGCCTCAGCCACGGGCCTTCAGCAGTTACCAAATGACTGCAGTTTTCATCTACCCTGGCACTGCCAAGATGTGCTGATGAAATATCTGACTGCGTCACAGAGGCTTCAAAGCTACGACCATCACGGAGCTTCCCCTAATGCAGCAGCAGCACCACTCTCACTGGTTTTGAAGCAACTCAGCTCAAACACTCAAATGCACACACTGAAAAAAGCCTCCTCCCAGAACTGCACATGAGCAGGGCTCGGCACACTGCTCAGGATGGCCTCACCACAGAGCCTGGAGAGTGTACGTGCATTTTTTGTTTCTTTGTCTGGGGAGGTTGTTTATTTTATTTCATTTTTTCTGGTTTTGGATCGTTTTCTTCTTGGTTTTGTTTTTTTGAGACTAGTTCCCCCTAGAGGACCACTGGTGCAGCATGCAGCTGGGACTGAGGAGCAGAGAATGCAAAGCATTTACACAGCGAACCCAGTCAGCTGAACAATAACCCCTTCAGCTTACTGCAAGGAACTGGCAACACATTACTGCACTTAAAAGTCTCTTCCATCTACTGCCACAAAAAAATAAAAAGCTCAGTAGTAGGGAGGAAAATGGTCGTTAGCAGAATTTTTTCATGACACAAGTGCAAAAATACGACAGAAAGCTTTAAATACCTGGTTGGGCTCATTCAGTATCCAGCCAAAGCCTTTGACCCCAAAGGCTGCTTCATGAGCAGAGACGTCAAGGCACGTGACAGGCTGACCATAGACAGAATGGAGGGTTTTCCCAGGGTCTTCTCCTTTCAGCAGATAGACAGCGTCTTCTGCAGCTGCTACTGCCACCGGGCTGTCCCAAACCTCTGGAACCAGATGAAGGAAGTTCACCTACAAAGAGCAGACTTCATTTTTACTGCAGACAGAAACTGCTTTAAATCACTGCTGCGTTACGTTAAACTGAACAAGCTACTGATGCACAGGTTACCCGAGATCTTGAATCATCCCAGTTACAAATTCATTTCAGATGAAGTCTGAGCATTAACTTTATTTCAGAATAGCTGCAAATTTAGCTCCTATGGTGGAACACAGCGTACATGGTGGATCCAGCTATAAGAGGGTGTTGCTTTAACACTGTTTCTAGGAAAACTCTTCAAATGTTTGGGGATTTTGTCTATTTTTAAGTACTGACAGATTTGAAAGAAGGGATGAATCAGGAATGGTTTAAACTGACTTCATACCCATTAGCTGCGCAGTCAGTTTCTTGCAAAAGAAAAGTTGCAAGGCTCCATTTATTCTTACACACTTCCTTCCCCATTTCACAAAGGGTTGACACACTGAGCCATAATAAGAGTTCAGAGAATGGGATTGCTTTTGTTTCTTGATTAAAGCAGCCACAAAAGTTCAGTGACAGAAGGTGCAACCTGAAGGAGCTGTGCAACTAGTTACAGCTTCACAAGCGACACTATTAGCTCGTCTGCAATATCCTGCCTCAGAATTAATCAGATAGCGTTGATCTGGAACGAGACCTTGAGTTTGAGCTCCAACTCTATGCGAGAAAACTGATTTACAAGATGAGCCAACTTAGTTTAATGTTGACAAAAAAAGATCATTGAAAACAGCCAACCTCCTGCACCATATGGACTTCTGCTCGTTTTCACTTGTAGCTTAAGCCAGCACTGCACCCTTGCTCTTCAGTAATGAAAGGTTCATCCATTAACCTGCTACAAAATCACAGCCTCTATCGGATAATGCCATTACCTAGCTCACACAACACTCCTGTAAGATTTGTAAAAGATCCCTCTTAACCATACCAAAAATAACGAGTAGATCAGGAGCTCCTGGAATGAAGCTGGGCAGCCTGGAGACTCACCAATTTCTGGATTTCAAACGTTCCTGTAGTTTGCCAGAACCCCCTGTCATCAGGGCTTTCCACCTTGACCTCAAAGCCAGATGCTGTTGCTACTGTTGCACCCTTGGAACCCAGGGCTAAAGCCTGTATCCTCTGGTTGTGCTGGTAGCGGTGGATCGGCTCGCGCCCTATCATCAGGCTCCAAACACTCACAGTGCCTGCACACAAACACAAAGCAAACAGGTGAGAATTTAAGAAAACCTTGTAAGATCATCTAAAGATGCAAGCTTATAAGCGTTCTAACAAACACAGTATGTGTGCATACAGAAAAGAGACTCTAGAGCATGAGACCAGAACGTCAGCACAGAGGTTCGGAAGGAGCTCTCCAAGATGATGTGCACAGGCGCTGCAGGCCGTGCTGCTCTCTGCAATTCCCACAGCTTAGCTTTCAGGTAACACTGCTGTCTCCCTCAAGGAAGACTGCTTGACTTCTCTCCTTCCACACTTGGAGAAGACCGGACCTAAACCTTTGATGGTTGGACTTGATGATCTTTGAGGTTCTTCCCAACCTTCATCATTCTGTGGTGCTGTGATTCCTAAACTCTTCTTCTTACACTGAAGTAACACAAAGACAGCGAGGAAGAACCCCCATTCAGAATGAAGTCATTGTGCTGCACACAGAAATAAGCTCTGCACACACAGCACTCAGGCCATGGACACGAACACCATTCCTAGCAGTCAGTTTGCAATCAGCAGCAGAACTCCGAACGCTCTGGAAAACAGAGCAAGAGTTCAGAGCTTTCAGAAAGCCAAAGAACACAAACCTCAAAGAATACAGGAGCGCAAGTCAAGAGAGAGCGCATTTGCAATTGCAGATTTTCTTGCACAGATCACCAATACTCCATTTAAAAGCATGGTACATTAAGGCAGTAATCTGAATAAGAGCAACCTGAAGCAATTAGGAGCGTATTACAGAGCAGAAGGGCCAGACAGAATTGGAGACTCCCAGGCCACCTTTGCACTGAATTAACAGAGAAGCAATCTTCAGCCATGACAAGAGGAGTGGGGCAGGAGAAGCCTTCTTCCTACTTGAGCATGGCCATTAATGATGAAATGATTAATGATAGCTCTTCCTTCAAAAGGAGACATAAAAGCTCTGACAGACAGCTGCGGACGGGCACCAGTGCCAGTTTGCAAACACTCCCCCCGTGTCCCAGAGGAGGTGAAGCAAGAGTGTGGTAATGAAACTGCACAGAGCGAAATGGTATCTAAATGAGTTTAAATTGATTTATGTTTGCTTTTGTAAAGATTATTTGGTATCTGGAAAGTGCTACCAATGTGAAATAATGCAGATAATCCTTAAGATCCCCGTCTAATGGCACTCCCACTGAATATTTATATTCCTCGCCATGGGAACGTGCACCATAATGGGGACCATTTTTGTTTTATTAGGGATGCATATTTAAATTAATCTGCTATTTGCCTAAACAATTAGCTGCCTCTGTTTGTTCACACAAAGCCAAAACTGCAATTAGTTTTCCATCAAAGAGATAAGTCCCGACTCAAACTGTCCCGACGGAGCCGTAAGGGCTGCGAGCAGAACTTCCCAAAATTACTTCTTAGCATAATGGTAATTATGTTAATTGCTTGAAAGGTAAATAACCACTGAACTGGTTTTGAACAACACACCACCGGCCTGCGGCACGCGCACAGCGCTGTGGGGAAAGCTGGCATTCAGAGGTCTGCTCCCCAGAGCAGGCAGCACATCCACTGCCACCGCACCTCAAACGAGAGCACAGCGGGAGCACGTCGTGCATAACAACCTGTTCGAGGCAGGTAGACAGCTTCTCACCAAATGTTCCATAGCCATCTCTGTCCAGAACACCTGAAAGTTTCACAACACGGCGTTTGCAGCAGCTGAGGCACAATATGGTCTGAAAATATCCCCAGTGCTACCAAAAACCAACTGATGGTCACGAGTCAACACGAGGAGTGAAAAGAATTCAAATGGAATGCAAAGAGAAACACCACTTTATTCCATTGGGGTGAACAACTACTACACTGGAAAAGCAAACACTCCACTGTATTTATCAATAGATGAATTTATTACTACTTCTAGAAGTGCTACTTAGCATTCTCTACTCTGCCTTTCACTGCATAGAAGGCAAAATGCATTTATTAGCCTGTAAGTCTTTGCAACAGTTCATCTCGTTTGTGTAATAGCACAAAAATATCACCATTACAGTTGAAGATATCAGTATGGCAACACAGAAAAAATGAGGCTTAAGATTTACCAGTGCAGATGAGATCACTGCTTTGCACAGTCTATCTTCCTGTCTCCAGCACTCACCAATACTTCATTTCCAAAGCAGAAATCTTTGCTGAGGTGAAGTTAAGGCTGCAAGCACATGCGTGCTTTCTTTTTGTGAGTACTGAAAGCCATTAAATCAAAGTTACACGTAATACCTTCACAGCAGGCTGTGAAATCTGCACAGCAACTGTGTTTATTCCAACTGAACTCTAACAATAACTCCTGAAATTTGGACTTTACAGAGCTTGCTTACATTTTGCCTTGGCTCAGGAAATGAGCTGAGTGCAAGAGGCTGCTGCAAACGGTGCAATTGCAGACACTTGACACTACTGCCCTCCCTATTAGTCACTTCAGCCCAGGTTGTAGATGGGATGTAGGCTTGTAACTTACCCAATATATTGCTGAAATGCAGCCTGGGGAAAGGCCCAGTTATTGCAACTCCCTCTATGTTGCAGGATATTTGGGTAACACATTTAGCTATGGGTCTATTATACCTCACACAGCGCTGACAGACTGCAGTCCATTCCAGCAAACAGCAGCAGCACTGCACACGCTCCTGCTTTGTCAAAGGAGGGCTGCGGCTGTTCCTCAGTAATAGTGGCAACCTCCAGCACGGCTCTTCATACCTGGGAGCACAAGGGCATCCTGAAAAGCAGCTGTTCTAAGACTGTTTTCATACGGGTTTCTGCTCAGCACAAAACCAACGCTTCTGCCACAAAGCAAAGTGTCTCTTTCCCATAATCCAGTCTCACTCTTGAAAAGGAAGAGGCTGCACAACCACAGAGGCACAAGGCATTAGGCCGCACTGTGACCCGCGGCTTTCACACTCATTCCCAGCACAGCTGCAGGGGAAGGCCAGGAACTGTGTGATGACTGTAAGAATCATAGAATCACAGAACCACTCAGGTTGGAAAAGACCCTAAAGATCATTGAGTCCAACCACAACCCAACCATACCGCCCTAACTCTAACAACCCTCCACTAAATCATGGCCCTGAGCACCACATCCAAACGGTTGTTAAACACATCCAGGGATGGTGACTCATCCACCTCCCTGGGCAGCCCATTCCAGTGCTTAACAACCCTTTGTGTAAAGAAGTGTTTCCTGAGATCCAACCTAAACTTACCCTGGTGCAGCTTGAGGCCATTTCCCCTCGTCCTGTCACCTGTCAGCAGTAAGTGAAAGGAAGGGCAGGATGGTGGCCTATCACAATTTAAGCTCATTCAAAGTTAAACTAAACTGTTGTTTTTCACTTTTGAAAACAGTTCCTACATGTTTTTTTTTCCTCTAAGCTTTAGTTCCTTGTCGTTTTCAGGTACAGACAAGTATGTCTGTCCTTCACTTCCTCCATTCCCAGCTCGGTGACTTGGTAGGCAGTCACCCCTGGCCTGGAGGTGAAATCACACCACAGAACCAAACCCAGGGCTATGCATCCACAGACACCTGTGCACATCTCTCATGAATAAATGTAAAAGTACACTTACAGCTACGTGCTACAAACAGTTTAAAGAACAAACAAAAAAACCTCAAACAAAAGAAAAAACAACCCCCAAACCCAACATTTCCTTAATTTGAAGCCTGCCTCCTGCTGTAGCTTTTGCCTAGCACTCCATGGTGCTTGGGGGAAGACTCCCACCACATCACACCATTTCTGTATCTGCAAGCAGGGCACAGAAGGGACAGTGCCTGCAAGCAGCGCTAAGGGCACCAGAATGGACAAGACAGCAGATTCCCTGTCCCACAAAGCACTGCCAAAATTCCCCTCCTGAAGGCTGCCAAGAAGTGAGCCGACTTCCAATCCTTGCAGAAAGCTCCAAGGTGCTGCTGTGTGACTTGGGAAGCGCCACCATCTCTGCCCGTAGGTCTTAAAGGGCTGCTGTGAACAGGAGCAGTGCTGCATCACCCTGTCACGGCTCAGCATTTAAAACCAAGGAAACCACCACCCAACCGCTTCCCTTGTTGCAGCACATTGTTTTCAAGTCAAACTACGAGACTCCGGAGGGTGGAGGGCTGATGGCTAAAGTAGACCGCTGCTTCCCAAAGCCGTGGCTCGCAGCCAAAGGCAGCAAGCATGGAGCAGATGGAGTCCTGGCAAGGCCCCGACTGTCCCTGCATTAGCAGCATCTGCTCATTACCCAGAACCCTCGCCTGCTTTATCTAATGCTCCAGGAAAAGCATTTTGATTTGATTCATTTCAGTTCGGTAACGTGCAACACAATTAGTGGTAAAATCAAACTGGAGGGCTGCCAGTGCTGACAATAGGAAACAAGGCAGAAGAAATATGAGGCCAGTGGGTTGGAATTCAAAAATCACAACTGTGGATCGAGTTGCCAAGTCCCATTGCCCCAGGTGTACATGCAGTGCCCCCACTGAGCACTGGCATGAGCAGAAGGAACTTCATTTTCTCCCCGTGCATTTTTCCTCATTTCCCTCTCCTTGCAGCTTGTTCCACAGAGGCTGACACTGTTGGAAATGTTCACCGAAAGCCACAATTCAATTTTTCTTTAGTGCCATCACGGAGATGCAGTTCACTCTGGATGCAGGCGTCCTGGTAAGACCACCTTTCCTCGCTGTACCTCACCTGCCTTGGGAAGTGCTCGCTCCTGCCGAAGCGCAGAGCAGTGCTGCGAGGCAGGCACGGTGTGAGCAGGATCTGCCTGTTAGCTCTTCCCTGTGATCAGGTGCCAAGGACATCGCTGCGTGAGCTCTGTTGAACTGGGAGAAACTGATGTTATCTGCACAAGTCTGCTAGCCAGGGATTCGACAGAGAAGTCTAGACTCTCTGCCTGACAGCACTACCTCCAACACTAGCAGATGGTTTCTCTCTGTTAGTCAAACTTACAAACAAAGAGAAAAGGGAGCTGGAAGAGTACAACAAAGAACAATCAAACACATTATCTTCAAAGTCGTCCCCCCCCCCCCCTTCCGAGTTTAAAATAATTCTCTCCATCAAGCTGTAAATATGTGCTTTCAGATTCGAGTTGGTAAACATTTCTAAAAACAGTATTTATAATTCCCTGTTCACATAGAAACTAATCTATTCTGACCAGGGTTCTCAAATCAGAGTAACTGCCATATCACAGAGCCCATTAAAATTTCCACCCAGAAGAATACGACGCCGAGCTTTATGCAAACCAGTGCAGTCACAGCACACACAGGGCCGACAGCAAGGAATCTGACAGGAAGAAAACCTGGAAAGATTATTAGATTAGTCAGTGGGAAACTAGAAAGCAAACAAAAGAACCTCTGCTATATTCACTGTTTGGCACACTGGACAAAAAAAGTCAACAGTTAAAACCATCACTGTTATAATTTCCTATGACTTGAGTAAATAACAGTCATGCTTTGCAATACCAGACTCACTGCTGTCATAAAACGTTGCCTGTCAATCATTTTTAGCCACAGAAAATGGAAATAGCACAATCCAGGCTAGAAGAACCACTAAAAATGTTGATCATCTTAAACACTTGCTTTCAGATACAAAGCATATAATTTACTTATAAAATAAAAGGATTAGTGATTCTGTTTGGATTACCCATCTCTGGCTCTGCTTCCACATGCAAAGTGCCAGGATCAGAGATAATACACGTACAGCACTCCTTCACTCAAAAAGAAACAGACAAAAAAAATCCTCTTTATTCACACTCTAGGAGAAGTTAAAGTACCAAATCACACAACCTAAAGAAAGCTGCCAGGAGCTGAGTCCTGCCTGGGCCCTCCAGCTTAGGACCCCAAGCGTCAAGCACTGTTCAAACTTGGGTTCTTTAATTGCTGTTCCCACATCCAGTAGATGTGTAGTCAGTCTCTGGCTCTTGATAGCCATTATATTTAAGTACATTTAAAACAATGTATATAACCAGGATTTTATTAGTTTCATTAAATATTAGGG
The DNA here is from genome assembly GCA_016647715.1 of Pavo muticus. Lineage (NCBI taxonomy): Eukaryota > Metazoa > Chordata > Aves > Galliformes > Phasianidae > Pavo > Pavo muticus. Next base: position 1,344,098 of record JACDJE010000341.1, on the reverse strand, counting down.
CACAGTTTTTATTCCTCTGTATCGAAGTATGCAACTCAATAATGCAAACCAATACTTCAGCCACGACAGTGTTCCCTGCGTAGCACACAAGAGAGGACACAGCCTAATCAGACATGCAAGTTTACCACTATTCCCATAACAAAGCCTCACAGTACCCTCAGGGAGTTTTGGACAGAGGAGAATGGCAGTGGAAGAATATTTAATATTTTTTATAGCAAAACAAGTTATTTGCTTAAGATAGTTTGGCTGGACTTCAGCCTGGCACTCAAGCTTTGTGTAGCAGTTCCAGTAGGAATTAAACATCAGTTTTAATGGGTGCTATGTTCCAATGCCTCCTAATGCATTTAGGGTTATTGGCCAACTTTCTCACATAAAAGCAAGAGTGTGTGTGTGTGTGTGTATACAGGATTACGGGCACACAAAAAGCTGAGCACAGCTGCTTCGTTTTTATAAAGCTTTTTTTTTTTTTCCTCCCCTAAATAGGGAGGAGAGTTGTGGTTACTTACCGTCCTCGTAAGCTGCTACAGCCAGAGAGCTGTTTATCCTCACAAAGGAGACATGTGGCTGAGGTCCAGCATCACCAGGACCGTGCACTGGTTCCAGGATGGGGGCTGTGTAGTCCCAGGTGCGCGTGTCCCACAGCCTCGCTTCCCCCGATGTGTATCTGGAAAAGAAAGCTTTTATTCATTCCAAAAACATCTGAAAAGAGGTAGCTGCAAGGGAACAGAGGGAGAACGAGAAGGGTCTGAAAACCCAATGCCATTTACGGATTCTCCTCATGTCTGCAATCCCACCAACTTTGTCCATTTTATTCCCATTTACCGAATGCAGCAGCAGCCTACTAACACAGGCAAGCTGGGGCTCTGGGGACACCACCGCTGAGCCACCCTGGGTTACCAGCTGTAGGGGCTAGCTTTACAGATACGATGCAAGGGGAGCAGGGCTCCAGGAAAAAAAAGTTAATCGGTAATGAGTGCCAATTACATCACAGCAAAACTTCAATCTGCTTCCTTCTGGTCTTTAAAAACACGCAGTTGTGGTCGTGCCAGAGAAAGGCTGTTTAATCAGAGTATTTATGTACATACATACAAGCATTCACACGCATCCATCCATCCAACCTGCCGCCCTTCAGAGAAATAAGCTTCCTAATGCCTCATCAACACATCAGAGCTGCCTACATCTCTGAAGACTAATTAATTTATTCGCAGGATTAAGTGCTGTCTTTAGAATTAGAGCAGTGCTTCCCTGCTTGCAGAAGACTCTCACACCGTAGTTCTGGTGCTTTGGTACCACCAGGCACAATACAGTTTGCTAAGGAGAAAACAAAAAAATAGAAGCTTCTCCAATGACACTGAATGCAGCTGAGGGAAGGAAGGCTGTAACACAGCAACACAGGAACTGCTCTGTGGCACCTCTGCTGTGCCACAATGTAAGATTAATTGAAAAAACCAGTCCAGCATCTTGCAGGCAAGACTGAGAAGAAACTCCCCACATGGCTGACCAAAAACACGGTCGGTTTGGAGCAGATCTGCAGTTACTTACAAATAAGTTTCAACAGAACTATGGTAACAGCCTCAGCTGTGTTTCCCTGCCACACCTGAGACACAGATCCTGTTGGAAATGAAGGGTGCTGCTCTGTCAGCTTTGTTCTATTCTGCTTTGGGAGGGAAAAACATTTCAAGAGCGATTCCTCATAGCCCCAGAGGTCTACAGGGCAGGAATATCCCGTATTTATGATGACAATAAGAAAGCATGTGTTAACAAAGGAGGTGAAGGAAGGTGCTTAACAAAGGTTCAGATGATGCTGGACAGGTCACCCAGTGCCACACACCGGGGCTGCAGGTACTGTGGAGCAGATTGCTTCCAACACCTCTGGGTAAAAATGTACCACTTCATACAGCAAACCTGAGTGTCTGAGGAGGTGGTAGAGAACTGTTAAGCAAGGAGATGTACATTAATTCTCTGTACTGAACTCAGAAGAGAGTCGGGTCCTTGTGACACGACTTCCCTTTCAGTGCTTCACACCACTAAACAGAAGAAAATGAGAGGACTGGGTGGGATGGCACTTCTCCATCCTCCTCCTTCTGCAGATAAGGTCCCAATCCCCCTACAAACCTTGCTTTTCTTCCCAATTTACAGCAGCACTACTTGAAAATAACAGTTCAAGGAAGAAGCTTCCACAAAGCAAAGCAAGAAGTTTAATTTTGGACTAAACAAGCTGTCCAGGTCTGTCTACAGGAAATATCTTCAGTTTGCAACACGGAAAAGCCTTTGTTTCAGATACATTTCAAACTCTGGGGATAAAACGCAATAAAAACTGCATTCAGGATAGGAAATCACATCTATCTGTTGCAGTCCCCACTCCCTCCCTCACCAGTGACTGAGAGATGCACACTGAAGAGCTGTCACTTTGACACCACAAAGCTGTGCTGCTCTCCCACCCTCAGCAATGACTTGTTGTCAGAAGAGCTTTTTAGGTGTACCTCAGGTATGCTCTAATGTGTTTACTCAGATACTACAGAATGATATGTAAGAAGACTGCAGTCATAACACTAATTTCTTGTCTGTCATAATAGAGAATCATAGAACCATCTGGGTTGCCTCAGGTCCATCAGGAGGAGCAGGGAGGAGGGCAGTAAGGCAGCTTCCCTCCAGCACCCCTCCCACCCCATCTCACTCACATCCTTCCCAGCGCACCATGACAGCATCTCAGTCCCGTGCGGCAAACCTAATGGATTTGCAGAGACGTTCCAAGATCACGCTGGAAACCCAAGTAGAGGTCCAGGTTTGGGCATGGGATCAGAATGGGGAAATGGGAGACATAAACCATCTCTCACTCCACTGGCCAGCACTGCCAGATCCCTGTTTCCAGCACCACTGGGCTTGTACCAGAACTGAACTGGAAGAGTTTCAAATACAGATGAATCCAATTCAGAACTAAAAAATTTAATGGTTCAACTCCCTGCTTTTAACGCTGTTGTAAAGAGAAACACACTTTCAATTTGTAACCACAACAAAAGGCTTTTAAACTATTAAAGCAATGCCTTGCTGTAAAAAAATAAAAAGGCTGCTTTATTGCAGATGATTGGCAAATCCGCCACACTAACATAGATGGCTGGGGAGAAGAAAACGCTGCGCTGCACAGGAACCATTCCGATGTAACTCCTGCCTTTCTATTCACCTCCTACCACAACAACCTTTTTTTAGCCATGGAAATTCTCCTTGGGTTACCAGCTACCGAATGAAAGGTTCCCAGATTGAAGTCTTACAGGACAGGCGGAGTGCCCCAAGCTCACCGAGCTCCTGACTTTTTGCTGCAATAGCTGTGAAAAGCTGCTGGGGAGAAAAAACACAAACAAAACCACTTACTGTAATATAAATAATAGCACGTATGCATTGTTGTAATACTCAACAGCACTGAGCTACTGCTTTTCCCAAGACTCCCCATGCAAGCAACTCAGCTTCTCCCACAGACCTGCCTTTCACTTTGCTGTGGTTCTCACACTTCTGAACATCTCAGAACACATATGTGAGAAGCAGCAGCAGGATGAGCTATGTTTTTCTAGCTATTTTCTCCTCTTCTCCCCAGCAATCTAGTACTGTTATCTTAGGCAGATAATTACACAACCATAAAAGTGAGCCTGCAAATTCAAGTTAAGCTTTGCAGATGAATAAAATAAACTTGCTGAAATGGAGCAATAGGATTGCATATGGTACAAAGAAATTGAAAACAATTAAATTCACATGGTATCTACATAGTATAATAAAAATGTCTGCTCACTAATCAAAAGCATTTCAACTACTTTTACTGGCAGTAATGTCATAATGAGATGAACAGCTTCCCCATACCCTCTCACATGAGTGAAAGCAGAAGAGTGAAGGTGAAGGAGATGGGGGCTAAAAGCTGCTGCTGTCCCACGATGGCTGGGAAGCAGGTGGTGAAGGGCTGAGCACATGTGGGAGGAGGCAAAGCTGGAGGCTGGGCACGGCTCTAATGAAGTGGTGCTGAAGAGGCAGGCGATTTCACAAGGAGAAAAACATCAGGAAACTGGTCAGAACACAGGTCTCATCTGAAAAAGCTCAACTGTGTTGGATAGCAATAGCCAGAACAAATTTGGGAAGAGGAGGAGGGGGTGCTGATCTCCCTCCAGAGCCCCAGATGTCTTTATCGTTGCCTAATGACAATTATACTCAACCAATTAAGACACTGCTATCACAGTTGCATTGTTAGTAAGCCTTTGGCCCTGAGTGTTGATGGCTGTCTAATTAGTGTTTGTGCAAAGTACAACTGCAACTAATATATAAACTGACAAATACACAAAAGGAAAACTGCTAACAGGAACATTTTCAGAACAGTGGATACCCTCCTCATTCAGTCCACGGCAGCAACAAAGACAGGCCACTTTCCTTCGTGGCCTACTTACTGCTGGCACTGCACAACTGCACTGAAGCGGATGGGTCAGCCAGCCCGCCACTGGGGCTCTGCTGGAGCAGGGCAGTGGTGAGGGCCCATGTTGCAGGCTGCCCGCAGCACAGCACTCCAGGGCAGCTCCCACTGCACCCAGTCGGTCCGAACACCAAAGACTTCTGATAAGGCACTCCACAAATCAGTTTCTGTTTTTCGTATTTTCTCTAAAGGATTTGTAGCAAGAAAATAAAAAAGGGGAATGAAAAACCTTTGTTTCACAGTCAGGTTTGATTTCCAGAAGGCAAAGTCTGTTCAGCTTCCAGATACCTGCGGTGATCAACAAAACAAAACAAAAAAAACCCAACAACTTTGTTTCAGGCAGTCGGTGACCATCTGTTAATACTCAAAAGATCTTATTATGAAGTCCTTACAGTGTCAATGCATTTTATTGAAGTCAGTAGGAATTTTGCTCAAGTAACACTCCCTAGCTATAGCTCTGTTTGAACGGATGCCTGTTGATAAGCACGTAAAATAATGAGCATTTTGCCTCGTCTTGCTGCAACAAGCACATCAGACCTTTCCCCCTTATTCCACCAAAGCAACTAATCTTCACATGGTTAATTAAAGTACCTACTCACATCCCCTCAGTAAGCTTAATAAGGTTCAATGAAGCATGTGAACCCAAGTCCAAATGCTTTTGTTAATGGGTTCCAATCGCTCCTTAAGCTTCATCTTCTCTACACAGCTCACGTAGGAACGCAATCTTTCTCAACCTTCAACTGCAAAAGCCTCTTCATCAAACAGGCTGGAAGCTGCAAGGTACCTCAGATGCAACACACCATCTCTGAATTTATTAAGCAGATTCTACTACCATCTTTACGCTCAATGTTAAGGCCCACAGCTCTTCCCTGAAGAGAGGGAGGAGGACAGACAACTTAGTTACCAGAGCCAGAGCCAGCACACAAGGAAGGCGGGATGGAAGAGGCAGAAGCTCCTCAGCCTTCATATGTTCTCATTTACAATTATTTACAGATATTGATTTCATCACTACATATAAAACCAGCAGAGAGCTTGGCTAAGGGATTTCTTGAGAGAAGAATTCAGGAAAAGCAGTCTGGTAGCAGTTAAGGAATGCAGTGATGGAGTAAAGAGAGCCACTCTGTACTGCAGAAAGGAATATAAATATAAGACGATGACAGAAATGAAATACAAATGGAACAGAAAATAATTTCTTCTGCTACTACATGGAGTGGCAGGAGGCTACACCAGAAAATGCAAGAAAGACACAGATGGAGGTAAGCTAAAACGAGCACTTGGAACCATCACAACACGGGCAGAAGAACGTGAAGTGGAAAGGTAACGTCCGTGATACCACCCAAACACTGTTTGCTATCTGCATGAGATCAGCTAAGAAAAAAATGACTAAAACTTGTACCAAAAATGATCTGAAAACACTTCCAGACTTAACATGCAGGAAATGCATTCCGAGCACCCTATGATCAGTTCCCAAAATCTCCTACTGGGAACTCGACTTTCCAGTTCATCAACCCACGTCCATCTGTGGACCACACTTACAGAAACAAAGCTGGGAAAGAGCTTGTACCTTCCTTCTTATGGCCTGGTTTAGGAAATCATAGCTCTAGGAAGTGGGTTAGGCTGCTCGAGACAGCATGCAATTCTTCCGTTATCTGTAACAAAATTAACATTTCACCATCCCAAGTACTTCTGCGTGCCTCCCTTTCTTATTAATTTTAAGTGCATGCAGATATCATACCAAGGGAACAGAAACAAGCCAAAGGGTTATACGGCAGGCAAAACATTTTAATGAACACTTTAAAAAAGAAGCTAGAGAAAGCCAAACTGTCTCCAGTAATTTCTTGTTTAAGGCCAAGGCTCTCCCATCATTAAGATCAAGGTTCCAGTGGCTTGCATCAGCCCACGCCCATTAACAAAGCCAGCTGCTCTGACCAAGGACACATGTTACTGTGTACGCTGCCTACAGCTGCTGCCACAAGAGGGGAAAAATACATTACATCAAGAGAATTCAAGAGAAATTATGATGTAATTTGGGAAGGATCTGGCACATCAGCCGTATTATTCGATAAAATACAACCGTGTAGTGCAACAAATAGAACAATGGCTCCAGTTTCAGACAGAGGAGAGAAAACATCATTTGAAGATGATGTAAATTGATCTGTTTGTGTGTCTGAAGGGGTGCAAACTGCAACACACTGCAAACAGCAGGGAGGAGAAGTACTGCCTGAACTTCCAGGCATTGATGGCAGCAGAGGCTGGCTGGTCACGAAAACTGTAAAAATTAAACACTGAAGAAAGCGATGAAAAAGGAGGGTGGTCTCAGCAGCAAATCGGGTTTTACAAGCTTGAACAGAACTGCTGTGACTTCAGGAGGGTGGGCATCACCACGTGCACAGCAGGTCTTACTGCAGCAGGGCATTCCTCTGCAACCAACAAAACCTGCAGGTAAACCAATAGCTTCATGGTGGGACAGGCTGGCAAGGGAGCTGCCACAAAGAGTCAGTATCAGGCTTCCACTATTAGTTTCACCTGAAAGGCTCTTTTCCCTCACAAGATGACAGAGAAGCCAATATGCCTGTCACTTAACACAACCTTACCTAACTCCCGTGGTTTGTCATCCGACCCCTCTGAACCCGTGATGTCATCCTGTTTCAACCCTCCTAAAGGTGACTCACATGAAAAAACAGAAGGCTTGACACTTATTACTTCTTAACAATAACAGGAATGAGTGAAGAGGGCACAGAAGGGCTGGGGAAGGTTGAAGGAAAAAGGCAAGTGTTTTTACATCCCTCCTTACTGCCCTGTTTGACGCCCAGGCTCTCCGTCACCGGGAGCAGAGGAAGAAACCCAAAGCTGTAACATTATGCAAGTGAAATTTAAGCAATTAAATAAGGAAGGGGGTTCATCCAGGCTGTTTAAGATGCTGGTTTGTTAACTTTTATCCACTTTCATTACTAATTAATATTTTGGTTTCCTCAGGTCTGCACACTGAATTAAGATGCAAGAGCTAATAAATTCCTAGAGAATAGCCCACAAACCCTACAGCAAGAAAAAAACAAATTAGACAAGAGTTGACACGAAGTTTTTCAAAGAGCAGAGAAGTATTTTCAAGCCTTTCGGGCTAGTTTCACACATCATTATGAAGCTGAAAAGGGTGGCAAGCTCATTTTTTAACTAGTCATTTGCAGGTCACCTTTGAGCAAGAGGAAAGCGGTGTGGGAGATGATCTCAGAGAACAAAGAAAGCCACCACAGAGCAGGAACAACTTTCCTGCCTGTATTTTGCTCACAGTGACTTAAACCAACAGGTCCACCTTGTTGGAAGATGCTGCAGTGCTCCCATAAGACTGCTCCAGAATGAAGACTACTGTGTTCTCTTGGTGCATTTAGCTTCTCAGTATGACAGAATCAAAATGCATTGTCACCTCTGAAACCAGTGACTCCTCTTTTGCTTCTTATTGTCTTTATTAAGCATCACTGCTCAAATAAAGGAGAAATACCATCTGTGTCAGCTGGGCAACACCCTGAAAGGGGATGTGTTAATCCACAGAGTTACTGAGGCACTTGGAGCAGATGAATCTCAGAAGCTCTTACCTGAAAATAAATAATATAAAAAAGGTATATAGGAAAGGAGACAATAATTACATGGGAGAAGGTGGAAACCCTTTGAGGTTAAAACATGAAGAGAAGAAGGCAGGGGCGACTCCCAGCCTGCCTGTGAGGTGCAGAGGCTCCATGCAGCATCAGGAGCTGTGTCAGGTCTCTGGCACAGTGCAGGCATGCCCTTAGATCTCCATTTATGAAAGCTCTTAACTAACAGTCTACCACACCTTGTTCAAAGAAAACCGAGGAAAGAAAAAGCATCCAATACTGTTATATTTCTGTGCCTTTGGAATAGCAGTCTTACTATAGATCACTGCTGTTACTTTCACTTGGAAAGCTTTCAGAGCCACAAACTGCAGCAGTAAAGCCAAATCGCCCTCTCTGCAAGCATCAAAGTTAACACAGTGCACAGTAAAACATCAGCTGTGACGTGGACTGATGTGGACTTGGCTTGGGTGTACACAGTGCAACCTACTGCACGGCTCTGGGACACCCACAGGCGAGGACTTCAGAGAGCCATGCAGCAGGACAGCCCACAGCTCACCTCTGACATGCTTCACCACGAGAGCCACCGTGTAACGACACAGCAGCTCAACAAGTGCTGGCCAGATTCATGCTCCAAGATCCGTATCTGAAGGAGGACCTAAGCCCTGACTACAAACAGCCATCACAGAGCTTCTGTCAACACTACTGAGAGGAAGAAGTCCCAGTTTCACTGTTTGACCATGTTCCTGCTTAAAGAACTCTGATTTGATTAAGATTTTATTAATGGAAGGTGAACAAATGCAGGCATTCTGTACTGAGACCAAGCACACAACAGCATTAAGTACAGCGAACCTACGCAGCGGTGGTAATTTATACAAGCCCAGTAAGCAGGCGTATAATTGCTTTAAGTAAACTCTGACTTAAAGAAGAAACTACATTTGAATTGAATATGGATTGGGAGGGGGGGAAGACAACGTCTTTAAAGAAGATCCTCTGAGACATGTAACTGTAGAAAGGCTGGCAAATACAACATTGATTGGAGTGAGGTAACCACAAACACCGCTGTCTCAAATGAAAAGGGATTCAAGGTCTGACCCAGAAAACAAGCATCGTAACCGCTGGGATAAAAATTTAATGATAAACACAAGATGCTCTGCATGCAGGCCAGATTGAATTATCTGATGTCAGCCAGTAAATGCAAGGCTCTCTGAGAAAGAAGAGCTGCTCGCAGCCACCTTCAACTCACAGCTCAGGTTGCACTTAATCAATCCTTGATATTCTGCCATCTTCTGGCTTGAGCTTTGGCAGCAGCACGGAGAAAATACAGGAGAGTGCAAGAAAACAGGCACATTTCTCTAAGGGAGAGCCAATCCTGTCTAGCTCATCTTTGCCTCTTTGCAAGAGATTATTAAAGAGATCCACTCTGGGACCAGTTCAGGCAAGCTGTGTCTCTATGGGTTACGCTCACAGCCAGCGTTATAAATCACTCTGTCCACAACCTGTACAAATTCCCTTTTTGAAAGATTAAAACTACTCTGCAGCAACTAAAATAAAGCTGCATCATTCCGCTTTCCTGCAGAGTTTGAAGCAGTATAATGAAGCATGAAAGATCAGGTCTATTACAGCACAGGTTCAGATCAAATCCCATTTTTTTTCCCAGGCTTGCTCTGAGGTCCAAAATACACAATATTTCTGCTGGAAAACCTCTCTCTCAACACTCCTCTCCTTTTGTTTTTGTTTTTTTTATTTTAATTTTTAGAACCATTCTCTGATCTCCCAAGATCCCAACTGCACCTCTGGAAAGCAGGGAGCAGCTGCTATGCCATGCCGCAGTTCCCAGTGACAAAGCAGCCCGTAATGCCTGGCTGGCCTGGCCGTGCTCAGACACAGCGCTGCAGCTGCTCCCCGAAGTCAGGCATCAGAAAACCTGCTCACAACTGAGTGGTCCTATTTTTCTGCAGGGCAGCAACCTGTCTAGAGGAAAAAAAAAAAAGGTAAATGATGCCACAAGCCACTGCTGACAAACCCACATAAAATGCAGTACACTGAATTAGCTGTAAGATCACCACCAATTTCTCCAGCCCTGCAAGGTCGCACATCCCTTCAGCTTTATGCTCGTGGCAGATCTTGCTGTAATCTATGATTATTCACATGTAAAGCTAAGCACATAAGTGCGTGCGAAACTAGAGATATAATCATTAAATGTAACAGATAATTGATATTTATACTGAGAAGAAAATTGACTTTTGCTAACCTCAGCTATTAAATTACTTCTTCAATACTATAAGAAGGCAACAGCGAGCTATTGATCACTGGGTTCATTACGCTTTTATGACAGATTTGGAAGCACAGTGCCATTAAGTACAATACTGCAGTTGGGAGAGAAAGGGGGTGTGATGTTTGGGTTTAAAAGACCAAACAAAACACCTCCAGTCTGCTCAATTCTTACCAAATGTACGTAAGGAACAAAGTACTTCCCTGCACTACCAACTCACATCCTCGCAGGCCTTACCTGTGACTGTTCTGTTTGTTCTTTACTACTGCAAATGTCATAAAGGCATTTTTTACCAAAGTAATGCAGCTCACCAAAAACAAATTGGAGAAGGGCGTGCTGGAGACCTGCCAAAAATATTTCATTACTCACTGACAGATGAACTGGAAATCTCAGTCCTGAGAAGTGCATTCTCTCAGGTTGTGAAAATCAGAAGATGAGAGCAGAGAAGTGCTGGGTAACAGTGACCTGTATGCGAGTCTGAAGACACGTCAGGCATCAGATACTTCCAGCTTTCGTATCAGCAGTCGTATTTTCTTACAGTTCCACGTCACTAAATTAGCTGGATAGTTTGTAAGATACTCCTGAGGGGTCTGCAGTGTGCTATTGTCTTGTAGGCTTTGATCATCACTGGCAAAACAACAAATTCACTTCTCCTGGGCAAGATTCACAGAACAGCTTTCAGTTCACAGCGATTTACGAGACGCTTTCAGAGATCCAAGCTATCAAAGGAGCGTGAGGGGGAAGAGGTAAACAGCAACGAAGTCATGTAATTTCTGTGTTCTAATATTCTAAACATTTATTTTACCAACCAGGTAAAGTCAAACAGTTGAAATTAAGTTCCCCACGCTGTTCTATCAACTGTGTAGTCACAGCTCCATAAAAGGATACCTCGTTCTTAACATTTGTTTTCTTAGATAAGGGAAATTACCGAGAAGTAATTGGAATGAAAACCCTAGGCTGCTTTTCCCTTGGTTGTCTCTCACCTCTGTTTGTGAACTCTGTGGGAATGTCAGCTCCCCAGCACCTTTCACTATGCCAACAAAGCACAACTCACCAGCAGACTCAGGAGTGCTGCAAGAACTGGGAACCAACAGGAACGTTTTGCCTGAAACCACCTCAGCCTGACTTCTGCAATCCACCAAGATAATGTATGGACAATTGAGTTTAATATTCAGGATTAATCTCTTTCGTTTATTAATCCTTTAGAAATTAAATTTATTCTGCCTACTTTCTATATACTGCCTGTTTGGATATAAACACAGTGGAGAAAAGGAAGAAAAAGAAGAGCTGGAGATTTTGGCAGCAGCATGATGACAACTGGGGTTTCTGGCTCCCAAAAAAAGTAGAGGAGGTTTCATTAGAGACAGGGGAGCAGATACAGTAGAGCAGACCCCTAGCCAAGGCCAGGCAGCACAGTGCCCAGGCTGAAGGGCACAAAGGAAGGCAGGCTGCTCTCTGCAGAGCTGGGTCCCAGCTGCAGCCTCAGCACTCGGGGACCTGCGGGGTCTTACCAGAGCCTCTGTGGCCAAGGGAAGCCTCAACACCAGGCAGGAGCCAAGGCGAGACCTGCTATACAGCTGCAGTTTCTAAAGCCTCTTCCCAAGGCCACTGTCTGGGTTAACCACTGTGTGGCACTGCCCCTCCAGAGGTCACAGACCGCACGTGTCTTTGGCAGACACGTTTTCATTACATGGAAAGTAGAGAAGCAACAGTGAGTGAGACAACAGGGCAGCAAAGAACAGGAAACAAGACCTCCAAGTGAAGTAGTAAGGCAAGTGGAAAGCATCTAGTAAACAGCAGAAACAACAGTGATTCTAATAAGGCTTAAAATTCTCCTTTCGTCCCTACTGCCTGCCAGGTTACATAGCAGCTCCTAGCTGCCCAACAGAATTCAAGAGGGTTTCCAGGTATGTGGCAGTTACCTACAGATGATGTATTTCAAGTCACCTTCCCTGTAACTGACAAGTGAATTTTACAGTACTTTACAGGCAGTTTTCCTTTCATTCCACAATGCACAACTGTGCCATTAACATGGAGTGGTACCATAAAATACAGAACTCAGGTACGTTGAAGGACGATGTCCTCTGTCCTGTGATGTTACCATTTCTATTTACTAGTGTCACTTCTTCTGCAGGACTCATAATACTGGATGCAAGCAGAATACAGCAAAACTTTACCACAACTGATGCGAGTCATGGCAAGAGCTTGGGATGGTCTTAAACCAGTGTTTTGAAAGCACAAGAGAAGTGAATAACTAACACTGAGTCACAGTTCTGACAACGTTGAGCACTGTGAAAAAAGGAGGTTGAGGTTCTCCATGCTATTTTTTCCCCCCATACTGTCTCTTAAAAAACAGTGGAGAACAGTAACAAGCCTACATTTCTCTTGCCCCAGGACACACCTATCTTTGTGATCAACAGTTTCATAGAAGAAAAAAAGAAAGAGTTATTCCCAAGCATTTCCCAATACACATCTACCTCATTTTGAGTGCTTCTGCAGCAAAGTAATGGATTCAATTCATTGGAAAGTACTAAGGCTTTACAAAGACTATACTTACCTAAGATAGCATTACAACAAAAACTTGCACTGCTGAAGCGATCTGTAGATGCCTGTAATTATTGCTTACTGTAGGGCCAAAGATTCTCACCCACAAAGAAAGTGCAGCCAAAGGAAAAAAAACAAATCACCCTTCTGCCTAAAATTGGTACTTCCTTTGGATTGGTACAAAAAGCAGCATGAGATTCCACACAGTGAAGAGCAAATGAGCACTGCACAATGTCATACTCACCCAGCAATAACAACTCCATCACAAGAATGTACATCACACAGGATTTTTCCCAGCTCGTACTGCAGCTGACTCACAGCACCACTGCGGTTCTGCACGGAAAGACAGGGCTTGCTATTAGTATTGCGATTAATTCATCCACCAAGTTTGTTTGCTTCCACATAGGAAAGCCTTGAGCTTTACTATTGCTGCTGACAAGCTGCTGTGCAGCTGAGAGCGAAGACCTGTGTATTTCATGCTTGCCTCCTGGAACTTTTTACAGGCAGAAAAAGAAAGAAGTCATCATTCACCATTATCACCTGTAATCATTAAGCAGAGAAACGTAACCATGACATCAAAGAAATGATACCTTTCTTTTTGCCAGGATATGTAATGAACAGAGAAGAAGCCTTCATCTTAAAGGCTGATTGTCAGTGCCTAAGGATGGGTGAAGTAAAAACATCTTTCACCAAAGCCATGGGAGTAGAGCTGCAATCAAAGACCCATTCCCAAAAGCAACCGACCGTCAAGAAAATAAGAAGTCTTACAGCTGGGGCAACGTCTCACAAATCCCTCAGCAGCTTTCCCCTTTTAACTAGCCAAAAGAAGCTGCGATTCAGAAGACCAGCTTTTCACCGCCACTTGTTTGAACCAGGTTCCCATTTTCCTCCAGCATCTGGATGCCATTAAGCCAGTCTCTCCCCCGTACCTTCCAGTTGGTGCGCAGGGCGCGCTCTCTGGCGCGGCAGTCCTTCAGGGCGAGCTTCCAGCAGGGCCGATCAGAGATGCTCACATCCAGCAGGTATCCTTCCTGCTGGCACAGCCGGTACCACAGCACTTCATCTTCTGCGAGCACTTTCCATGTTCTGCTGACCTGGAAACCAAACATGTAAACGTATCTCACACGAGATCATGTCAGACTCCATATAAAACAACACGTAACATTTCTGTTGATTCTTTCGAGAAAAACTCGGTCACAATACTCAGTTTCCACTCTGCTGCAACTGCACAAACACAGACAGCAGCGTTTGGAGGCCGCACTGCTGACATCTGAAAGGAGCGCCACAGAAAATTGGGAAGGAAAAGGAGCAAGGAAACAATTAAGGCAACATTGTGCAAAAATATGAATTTATTTTCACGTTTGTTGTTAAGAAAAGCTTGCAGATCACGCCACCGCCCTACTGACAATGCCTGATCAGGCTGGGTGACATTAGTGATTTATACCCTATTGTATTACAGTATGCATAAATAGGAATGAATTATTAAGTTTTCCAAGTGGCCTCAAGTTGCTGTCCATTTCAGAGCCGCTTCGTCATAACCAACGGTGGGCTTAGAATTAAAGATTCAGGAGATGAGAGGCAACTTAAGTAGCATCTGTACTCTGTAATCCTTAATTTAAAAAACCCAACAAATTTAACCAACGAAAACTGCTGCCAGTGAAAGCAGTGATCAATTGGACACCGCTTCCAGAAGACTGAAAAAAGCTTCTTGGGCTGACATCATTTTTAGCAGCTTACAGATAGGTCCCCAGTGCCAAGATCACACCAAAAGTCTAGGTCGTGCAGATACAGAACCCCACAGCACCCATCACCCCATGTCTACTTGCCATTGCTTCCACGTTTACACGCTGACACAACACAGCACAGAAGGAAGAAATTACCTACATTACTCATCTCCTGTTTTATACAGCTAACCCCCTTTATATTTTGTTATCAACACGCCTGCTTTGCTCCAGCCCTGCTAGAAACACAGCTTTTAAAGGTTACCAGAACACTGAAGGTGTGAGATCCCTGCAGCTGGTGCAGGGCTGCAACAAGTCCCTGCGTGCCCCATAGTGCCCCAGCAGCAGGACGTGTGCTCAGCCACACGCAGCACCAACACAGGACATGCCCCTGAGAACACCGTGAAGCTTCTGGCTGGTTTATTTACACTGTGCTGCCTCCATTGGGCTCGCTGCAGAAAGACACACGTCACAGCTGTGCTTTCAAATCCAACATCCCGTCCCATTAGGAAAGAAGGACTGCATTATGTTTCTTGACTCGTTTCTTTCAGGAAAGAAAGAAGAAAGAAGAGCAACCTGCAGGTATTTTAGGATCTGATACCTGCACACAAGAGCAGCTCTCAGACAGGAATGCCCAAGCCCAGCAGCTAGCATTGCCCCATTCCATTCAGCCACCAAAACGTTCAGGAGACACACAACCTCTCTCCACCACCACCAAAGAAAGCAACCTGGCAATGCTGCCTGGCAAATTACCTAACAGTACTGGGCACTCTAGCACTGTGTGCCATCGTGTGCTAGAACACCCGTGCACAATGCTCCTGCTGCTGAAGGGACACACTCAGGAAGCTCAAAGGAAAAAAAAATATATATATTTTTTCAAACTGCTGGAGTTTCATGGGGAATTTGCTCTGAAATTGATTTTAAAGCAATATAAACCCACATGTTACTGCTCAAAGGAAAAGCCAAGCAGTGTTTGGTGTCCCCACAAAGGAGCAGGGCACCCAGCCGAGCTCGGCCAGCAGCACAGGTCCCTCTCCTGGCCCCAGGAGGGAGCTGCTGCTGACAGCCACGAGGCAGCTTCTGTCCCTGCACCAACCCAACCAAGCCCAGCTCTGCCCACTTTGCTTGCTTTAATAGGAAAAAAGTAAAATAAATAAAAAGGAAAACATACACCATTGGAATGTGCCAAAGCAGACAGTGTTTGTGCAGACCTTTCTGCTTTCAAGGCCATAAAAGTATTCCATAAAGACAGTTAAAAAAACAGGAGAAGGGGAAGAAAACCACATAAAATGTAGATGCCTATTCAGCTTCCAGGAATAAACATTCAAGGGGAATAGGGATCCTATCCTGTTATGATTTTTTTTAAATCAAATTACATCAAATCCTGCTGCTTTACAGCACGACTTTCCAACGGGTCCCCAGCGCAGCCTTTTCTTAACGCACCAAAACTGGCATGGCAATCCCTTGTAAAAGCCCCACTGAGCGAGCCTCAGCTGCAAGAGCCCTCTAATAAAAGCATCTCGAGCATTTTGCTTTACAGCACCACTGTGAGCTGCCGCATTAAAACCAGCCATTGGCTCCAAGTCAGCTTTATTGGAGCTGCCTGACTCGGGGTTTCAGGTGAGGCCCCAAAAGCCGCGGCATCGCAGCTTTATCTGCATGCACCCACGCACTCTGCTTGCTGGAGAGAAGCTGCTGCACACAGAGCTCTTCTGAAATGACAGACGTACTTATTTCCAAACTTACACTCCATGCCAGCTCCTACAATGATCAATAACAACATCTTATGGGGTTGTTTATAGATTTAGAGGCTGCAATTTAATTTTGTCATTAGTGTTCCTGTTGCTGTTTTACTATGATTCTCAAAGCAACTTCGGCTTCCCCTGAGCTCCGCAGAGGAACCATTTTCTGCCTGGAGTTCAGCAAGCAATAATGCTCCAAAGGACTTCAGAGGCTTTTGCTGACACAGGCTTTGCTGTTTGGTTTTGTCTGGGGATTTTTTTTATTATTATCACTTGTTTTTGCAAAAGCAAGCAAAACAAAGTAACTGAAGAAATCCACCTCTTCCACTGAATCCTAAACTCTTCTAATCCTTCTTAATCAACTGGCTTAAATCCTAATGAAGGTTTATTCATCCCTCCCCATCTGATAACTGCCTTTGCTTCATTAGGTTTGTTTTCTTCCCTGGTCACACAAAGATAGATTCAAGGTTCATTTGCTGAATCCAGGGGCCTCATTTTGAAGTATCTGGACTTTCAATTCAGTACAACACTTAGCGCCAAGTAGTGTTTCAGCCAAAGCCATTCAGATGCACATTTACCAGGTGGAAGCTGCTCATCTTTTCAATTTGCAGCCATAATGTTATTTTAAGGCTCATCCTAAGCCCCGAGCTCAGGAAATCCTCACCCACCCCTTGCTCTGCTCTCCCTCCCCTAGCCGAGAGGACGGTGGGTGATTATTTGTACACAGTCATGATACAGAAGCATGGACATAAAAGACCTCAGATTTATTTCCCAAATTTCTAACATTGAAAACCAAACAGTTCGACAATTCCAGGTGCTTTAACAGCAAGCATCTGAAATTCCTGATCTGTGCAAGACAGTTCATTCTTAAATTCCTAGAAGCAGGCTCTCGTCCTAGATCCATACACAATTGCTGTGTTAGTAAACATTTCCAAGCGTCTCTCAGATGAGAACACCAGCGGTTCAAAGACAGCTTCCCACTGATCTGTTCAGAAATAGAACTCTGCCCTAGTGTTGCTAAAATTCAATACACGCTGTCTAGAAGTGTTTCCCACCACAAAATGTAATTTATGCAGCCTCTGGTATTTACTAGAGAGCAGTACCACAGCTGTAGGGCAGGCAGCTGCACACACCGCACACGGCACCTTATCCTAAAGCAGTTTGAGGCCAGATCCTAAGGCCACGAGCAAAGCCCTGCAGCACCAGCCCCAAATAGCACGAAGGGTTCTGATGCATTCCATGAGCCATAGTGGCCCAAGCGATTGTTTTTCCTTTTGGAATCACAATGAAGGAGAACCTGTTCTCAAATCCTCCTCACAGCAGTCACAAGAGTCACTCATTGCATGGATCCTTCTTCTAACAGCCAGACAAAAAATAAACCAACCAAAAGGTTCTCCTAACTGTAGGGCCAGTGCAAACCTGGGAGAAAAAGCACTGCAATGCTGCCGGGACACTGAGCCCCAGATACCTCTCTCTGCTGGCTGAAAATAGGGGATATCAGTAGGGACTGGTCTGCTGGACACCAGTGGGTATCACACGGGTACTGCACACCCAGCAGAGCTCAGGAACTGGTGACACCATTGACTGACATGCTGCAGTGTTCCGAGTGCCATACGGATAGCTTGTGTTTTACGGTACTAATTCCAACAATCAAAGAAAAGCTGTGGGGAAGGGGGGGTGGGGTGGAATATCAGGGAGAAATTAAAGTTCTCCAGAGCAGTCTGTGATGTGATTAAATCTCAAAGAGACCCTGCAGTCAGGCTGCTTTACTGTTAGTCGGTCACCAGTTTGGCTTAAAGAACTAAGCAGACAGGTTTTCTCCAAAGGCACTCGCATAGTTCACCATGCCAATTCCACTGCCTGGCCCAATTTCACTGAAGTCCCAAGGCACCTTAATAAAAAAACCTTTCTAAGCTAACAACATCAAGCAGCAGGGCTTTCCACTGAACAGAAGAGGGCTTCCCCCGCCTCCCTTCAGATGACAAAATCACCAAGAGAAAAATGAAAATGGCATTTATTTTTACTGCTCCGCTTTTTGTTTAAACACGTCAAAAGAAGCCAGCTCTGCACTAAAAGCACTGGATACCCATCTCACTGGGAGAGCCCTGCAAAGCACTGGGCACGTGCTCAGCTACCTGTCAGCTGCCACAAAGGAGCATCTGACTCAGTCTTCGAAAGCAAATGAGAAACGTGGAAAACCTGCCGAGTGTTCAACACGTCTTCTGAGAACAGACTCCAATTTCAAACAAACGTGAGAGAGAGAAACTGAGTGCAGCAGAAGAGGAGCAGCCCTGCAGCAGCTTTTTGCTGCACCACGAGGTAAACTGATCCTGCCTGAGAGAAACAAAAGAGAGACTAAACTAAAAGCAATCCACTCCTCAAATGCAATCCTGTTCCATTCTGTGGAGTGTGGCCTTAACTGGTTGCATCTCCCTGTATCAAATGACTGAAACTCAGGCCTGTTTGAAAGCTTCATTCTTCCAGACAGCACCATTCCAGAGAACGTTTTTCCTTTGCACCAGCAGCCCCACGAGAGGATGTACTTCTCATCTAGCAGCCCGTGTTCCTACAAGGCATTAGCAAGTCAAAGATTTAAGCAATAAAGACCCGTAACTACAAAACTGTGACTTGCTCAGACTCTACGTTCAAAGACCAATTCAATTTCAGTGCAGTGTCATTTGGTTAACACTTGCATTAAGCTTGCCACAAAGCTTTACCCTGTTGTTACACATTAACATTTCTTTATCTAACAAACAGTCCAGGGAATATTTCCAGTATCACAGAAAGAACCATTCTGATTGGATTTTAAGCAGCAGCAAGTTGTGTTTTGTACATAAGAGTTCAATGAACACCAGCCTGAAGCGCTAAAGAGCGATGATGGGAGAAGCTGGCAATTCACGTCCACAACACCATTTCACAGGGTGATCAGCACTTGCTGATTTAAGTTTGCTTTGGAGACTCAGTGAGAGAGGAGAGAAAGGAGACAGAGGCTCAAGAACACGAGATGAGCAGTCTAAGTACAGTTGGCTGTGTGTAAGTTAGTGTGGCCACTTGGAGAGAGAGGCAGTTAGTGACGATCTGAGAACACGCTTGTGAAAGTGCTATCACAGAGCACTGCCACAGAATGACATAAGCCAGGGGGATGGGGCAGGAAATCAGTATCATTTAAGAATCTAGCTCTGTATGAAACTACTAAAGACAAAAAGTTGCTACTCTACAACACCTGTCAACGTTGGGGGGGCAGCAGCTTTATTGCCACTCTTAAGTGCTGAGCTCTCAGTGTTGCAGCAGCACAGTCGCCTGCTTCTGACTACGCTTGCTTGAATTACAAGATCTTTGCAAGCATTTCTATTAAACTGCAGGGTTTTGGTTACGTGCAAGTCACAAATGTTGGGTTAGCTATACTTGACTGGAGGCTATAAATCCAGCTCAATTATTATTACTTTTCAATACGCATTTGGGAAGGATTTCCAGTGACTACAACCAGCTGAGCCACCAGGGCTAACACACACATCCCCTGCATCACGGTGCCTTCCTGCTGCTTGAGCACACGTGCTCATTTGATGTGGGAAGCAAACTGCCAGCACTGCTTACCTGAGCACACTTTCCCAGTTCAGCCTTTCCCAGATACTGAAATATCTTCAATGCCAGTTCATACGGCAGATGGACATCAAAGAAAGGAACCTCATTGATTTCATTCTGGAAAGACAAAAAGAAAGAAAATAATGTGCTAGGCTTCTTTATTGCATAGCCAAATAGTAGCAAAAGTGGTATTAAGAAAGAACACTGTATCCTTAGTGCCATCACAGCTCCATAACAAAGGCAGAAGTAAACCCCCCCTCCATTCCTAAGGGCACAACATCAGACAGGTCATGCTGGCATGACAGCACCCGAGCTACAGTCCGCTCACTCTGAGCCACAGTGGACAAAGTATATTGCATTGCTAAGTGGAGCTAAAAAGCAAATCAGAGAGAACCATAAGGCTTATCTGTAGACACACGGCACAGAAAGGCAAGGCAAGTTGTAACACAACTATTTCTCTAAGGTTTCAGTGTCAAAAAAGACCAAACAGACGATGGAAAGCGAAGGAATATTTTGATATAAAACCAAGTGAAGATGCTGCTGCTGTTTGCTTCTGTCCATCAGTAACACCAATTTCTTTTTTCATAGCATGTTGGAAGGGCCACTGCTTCAACTCGTTACCACAGTAACATCTGTAAACCAAAGAATCCATTGCTTCTATCTAATCGCCAAATGCAGCACAAACGCTGTTCCTAGCAGGGCTTTTTATCCTAACTATCTCATCAATAAATCTTCCTGCAATTTTTGCATCAGATTTGTTCTCTTCTCCATTTCTGCCTGGGGTTTCCGAAGTTTCTATACTATACAAAAAAGAGAGTGCAAAACCAGTCCACTGTAAACATTTCTGTATGTCACTCACTCTGAAGTTTTGTGCTCCAGTGTTTTGTTTTCCTGGTGCCTGCATCCTCTTCCCAAGTGCTGCAGAAGAAGAGCTGTGGGTGCCCCTTCCCTGGCAATGCTCCAGGCCATGGATGGGACCCTGGGCAGCCTGATCTGGTGTGGACAACCAGCCCAGGGCAGGGGCTGCAGGGGGCTCTAAGGACCCTTCCAACCCAACCAGGCTCTGTTTCTACAGTCTCCCCATCAGTCTCCATGTATGCCACCAGTCAGCCAGGCCGGCTGGGACTGTACTCTGACTCCTAGCACTTCTCTGGCCCCAAGACCTTTATTTTTCACCAGGTCTCTTCTGCACGAGCTCCTTGCTCATTAAAACTTGGTCTCTTTTGCAGTGCCAATGAAGCGGCAAAACAGACAACACCAGGATTATTTAAAGCACAGTTACACAGGAAAATTATTATATAATACACTGAAAGGCTTTAATGCAAAGCATACCACACGCTAAAGACGAGTGTGCAGACAGCACAAAAATGGGCACTGCTTCCACTGGGCCATTTCAGCAGGACAGCAGCAGCCTCTAAGCACCAAACCCTGCCCATGTGCTGAGGCTGCTGGCAGCCTGCAGTGGCCCTCCTGCTCCGTCCCTTCTCCTCTCCCCTCCCAGTGAGGCCCACAGGCACTGCTCCCCACTGTGGGTTTGCACAAACACTGTTTCCACATGGCTTTAACTGATTCCATCTCCAAAGGGGACACTAAATAAATAAATGGATTCCGAGTGCGTTGCCACAGCCACACAGGCAGAGCCCGAGCTGGGCAGATGTAAACCAGCCTGGCTCTTGGAGCCACAAAGCCCAAATGAACGAGAGGAGCCATGAGCAAGGCTTAGCCCTGGGCTTATGGGCTTGGGCACAGCACCACTACGAGTACATCGCTTCCAAATTGGAGCTGACCCACGGCCAACTAGAACCCAGTCTGTCCGTGTGTACCAAAGATACATGACACACAGGCTGCCTACAGCCCAGTCAGCACAGGCACAGCGCAGCACTGCCAGCTCACCCACGGAAAAGGGCAAAAAGGACAACAGCAGCCACAAGGATTTATAAACTAACTTACAGGAGAATGTGCAGCCACACTGTGAGCACAAGGAGCTAACTCAATTCTAATGGGATATTAAGGGTGGTAAGTGTTAACTTCAGTGCTGGTGAGCAGCAGTGACCTGGCTGAGTGTTGGAGGAGCACAGCCATGGGGCTGCTGCCCCCCCGGACAGGTTCCTGGGGACCAATGGAGAGCTGATTCCTTGCAGGGCTCAATCTATGCCTTGCAGGCAGAACTTTAATCTGCTCCTTTTTGTTACAAAGAATAAACAGCCACAGTGAAGCCAGTGAGAAAAACGGGCCTCCCCCATAGTTTTTCTACGTTGCAAATAAAAACTCTATTGCATTTGAAGGATTCGCCAACACAACTTTTAATGGGCTCAGAACTGTATTTAAGGCTCTTTCCCAATTCACTCTTCTATGCAAACAACTCACGCTGCAGCGTCACAACACGGAGCATCCGATACACTCACACTGGAGAATCTTCAGTAAGGAGCACAAGAGAAACCGGAATTCTTAAAGTAAAACGCCACAAAGCTGCTCTGAAGGAAGGAAAATCGATCTGTAGGGCTACGGGGCACACGCAGCCCGAGATCACACACGTTCTGACGCCCAGCCCCCAGGACCCGGCCGGGAGCCCCCCACACGCCAGGACAGGCCTCGCCCCGCAGCCCGCCCTACCAGGTCGCGGATGAGCTGTCCCAGCAGGTCGTCGGCCTCATCCCCCGCGGCCTCCTCGCAGGGCCGGGCGGCCGGAGGGCTGCGCGGGGCCGGGCTCTCGCCGTCCAGCAGGCCGCAGGCCAGCGCCAAGCAGCCCGACCCCTCCCTCCCCAGCCCGCCGGGCCCCTCCGCCGCCTCCCGCCGCCGCCTCTTGCCGCCCGCCGCCAGCTCCTCCCGCCATCGCCGGCGGAACAGCTCCAGCTCCGCCGAGCCCTCGGCCATGGCGGCGGGGCCGGCCCGGCCCGGAAACCGCCCCCGCGCCCGCGCGTTCCGCGCCGCGAAGGTTCCTACCCCGCTGCGGCCGCGCGGGAACGCGGCGCTGAGCGCCGCCGCCATTTTGTGCTTGAGGGGGAGCGCGAGGCGCGGGCGCTGAGCGGCAGCGGAGTTCCGGGCGGTGCCTCTCGAGTTGGAAGGGCTATGCGCTCCCCGCAGGTGTGCGCCCGGCTCCCTACCCTTCTCCCACCCGCCCCGCGGTGTCCCTGTGAGCTTCGAATCCATCGCTGTGCAGACAGTGAGGTGCGTGGGTCAGCACAGCCTTGCGGCCTGCAGAGCCCGCAGCCTCCTTCATGCACTGACAGCACGGCTGCAGCAGCTCGGCCGGCTGGGAGGAGAGGAGAGAACATAGTGGAAAGTGGGGATGTTTGGCCCAGTGCTCCCGGCTGCCCACAGACCGTGCCCAGCATTGAGGTATCAGCCATGCCACTGCTGCTGCCCCACAGAAGAGCAGCGTAACGTAACGGGCAGAGGAGCTGCACTGGGATTCTTGTTCCTGTGGATTACCTCATTTTGGGATGGAACTGCTGTATTTAGACTCCTCCCCTCCATAAATAAATAAACACACAAAAGTTTCCCTGTACAAATGCTGCTTGATGGAGGGGTGGGTGCCTCTGCTGATTTGGGGGGGTGGGTGTCATCAGCTGGGGAGCAGCTCCCCGGGGGGGGCTCCTGGGCCCCACTGCGGTGCCTGAGCAGTGCTGGCTCCCTGCTGGCAGCACACGGCTCAGCGCACGGCCTGTGGTCAGAATCAGTAATGCTGCTGCTGATGAAATCCTCTCCAGCCCTTTGTAATCCCCCCGCCGCCCCCTCCATCCTCGCGCTCTCAGTCACTCCTGCTCTGTTCCCAGCTCCCTGAACCCCCCACGCTGTACCTCAGCTGTGACAGCACCCCCCCCAGACAGTGCTCCTGTCCCACACTGTCCCCGTGTCACTCCATTTCCACGCTGACCCCCACCTCACCCTCTTCCCTC
>JACDJE010000341.1:1170231-1319058 GCA_016647715.1 Pavo muticus | reverse complement strand
GGGGCAAGGCGCGGGGCCGGGGCCCGAGCTGGGCCGGCCGCCGCCTGGCCGCCGCCGTGTGCCTGCTGTGCGCCCTCACGCCCGCGGTCGCGCTGGCCTGGCTGATCCGCAGGAGGAGCCTCTAGGCGAGACGGGCGCTGGCCGGAGCGAGGAGCAGGCGGGACGCGCAACAGGTCGGCACCGCGGCGGGACGGGCGGGCAGGGAGGGGCGGCGGATCGCGCTGTCCGCGGTACCCGGCGCGCCCGGCTCCGGGGAGTGAGTGACGGCACCGATTTCCCGTCCTCTCTTCCCCAGTTCCCCCTTCCCCGGTTCTCCCTTTGCCCGTTCCCTAATTCCTCCTTTCTCCCTCCCCAAACTTTCCCGCTCCTGTCTCCCCCCCCGCCCCGCTCCGCTCCAACCCAGTAGCTCCAGCATATAGGACCCACAGCTCTCCCCCACGTCCCGCACCAGCCGGTGCCATAGGACACCCTCAGAGAGGTCCCCGGGCTCTGGAGACCCTCCGGAGGTGCAGCACGGATCTCAGCCTGGCTGTGCCCGGCTCTGTGCATTGGGTCATGCCCTGCACAAGGTGGGGGTCCCACGCCAGGGAAAAAAACATTCAGGTGCAGTTAGTGAAGGTTCCCGGAGCTTCCCCAGCACCGCGCAGACCAGCAACAGGGCAGTGGGGGGCAGCTGGTCCCATAACCCTGCCACTGCCCCGGTGACATCCCTGAGCTGGCTGGGACAGCCCTACGCCTGTGCCCCAGCAGTGCCGGGCCCTGGTGGGAAGCAGAGTGCAGGAGGAGGGTGCTTGTTACACAGACAGCGGGGACTCACACCAAGCACCTTGGAGTGCAGGGCCTGGTGGGGTCATCTCAGGGTTTTGGGTGCTCTGAAGTGCTTTGGGTCAGAGACCTCTCCCCACAGACATAGGAGCAGTGAATCCTTTTTCAGGTGCTTTGAATTAAAAATGTGTTCAGGTTGGGTATTAGGAAATATTTCTTCTCCAAAAGAGCAGTGATGCGGTGGCACAGCTGCCCGGGGAGTGCTGGGGTTGCCTTCCCTGGGGGTGTTCCAGAAGGTGGAGAAGTGGCACTGGGGGATGTGGGCAGTGGGCACGGTGGGAGCGGGCTGGGGTTGGACTTGGAGATCTTAGAGGTCTTTTCCAACCTTAATGATCCCATGATTCTATGAAAAGTGAATGCCCCACTGCCATGCAGTTTAGGTAGGATTTAGCCAAGACCCTAAAATAAAGCGGATGAAAAATGCCCCTAATCCTGCAGCTGACCTCTGACAGCCAGTGCCTGCCTGGGCTGCGTGCAGCCGCGGGTGTTCCTGCGCAGGCAGGAGTGGGGCTGCTGCTGCTTGCGAGGTGCGTGGGGTACGATTAAATACAGATGTGCGGTGTGGGGAGAAGTGTGCTTGTCTCAAGAGTTGAAAAGGAGGGGCTTCAGCAGGGGTGTGCGTGCAGCACGGTGTGGGCTCACCGCTGCTCCGTGTGCCCGCGGCTCAGCTGGGTGCCTTGCAAAGATCTCTTTGGCAACAAACCCGGCGTTTTGTTCGAGTGAATCAGAGCTTCCGTCTGTAAGGGACCATAGCGCAGGGGGTGAGGCTCCAGGATAAGCGCCTCAGAGCGCTGGGCAGCGCTGTCAGCGTGTGGGGCCGGGCTTGGGTGCTGCCTTCCCTCCCCTGGCTTTGCCTGGTTGCGGCAGTTGGAAGTGAAGCCAGCCGTGTGGTGTGCGTGTGCCTGTTTGTGCTCGAGAAAAGTTGGAATCCGCGGGGAAGTGCGGTGCTCTCCGCTATCTGGAATCCCCGGTGTGCAGCTCTCTAACAGCCCAGGGAATTCCCCTGCCCAGAGCGGCCATTGCCCGACACAGAGCAGGGGTGGGTGGGAAGGAGCCCGAGGCTGCTGGATTTCAGGTTGCTGTGCAGGTTTGCATGCCCTTGGCTGTGTGGATTTGTTTCCCCATCTCTTCTGTTGTTGGCCCCGCACAGCCCTCACCTCCACCGGCTGTGTGCACACCAGGCCCAGCAGAACCCAGGTGCTTAATGTAGCTTTGAGGAAGATGCAGCAGCAAAGCAAAGCGTTACCCCCAGCACAGCGTGCTCAAGGAGGACAGAGCAGCCGGGTGTGGGGCAGTAAGGGGCTGGAAAGTCTCTGTGTGGCCCTGTGCGTGGTGCAGCCCTGCCCGACTGCCGGCAGCGTGTGGCTGAGCTGCAGTGCAACTCCAGAGAGATAAATGTGTCCTCTGCGTCTCGGCTCCTGTGCTGTTTCTGCCATTAGTTTGTTTATTCTTCTTCTTGAGTAGCACTTTGCTCACACGATGAGATCAGCTGATTGTCTGCAATGTTTCAGAGCCAAGTGGTAGCAGAGCGCAGCTGGGTTGGATGTGGACACCACAGGTATCCTTCTGCCGTCCTCAAAGACTCTCCCGAGTGCCAATAACTTAATTCTCTAACAAGAGGGGAAGCCTGAGCTCTGGGCACTTGTGGTCTTGGCCTTGCATAGTACTGCTCCTAAGACGAGAGCAACTTGTACGGTGCTGGGAGCTGCCCCTTAGGGCTGGAAGCTGTTCCTCAGGGCTGGATGTGGCCATGCAGCTCAGCACACAGCCTCCTGTGCCAGGGAACTTCTGCTCCCAGCCGCAGGTGATGGCAGAGGAGGGAGGATGGGGCCCTCTGCGTGTGACCGACGTTTTGTCTCTGTAGACCGTGCTCGGGATGTGGAGATGAAGGCTTTGTAAATGGCAGTTTGATAATCTATAATCTGACATCACCTTGAAATATCCAGCCAGGGCATGAAGTATAGTTGTCAGTGCCAGTTTGGCATACAGTGTCACTTGTATTTCGCTCTATTAGTTCAGAAGTGGCAGTGTATTAAAATCGAACCCTGCTCGTCCCTGCCAGCTCCAGCAGCCTGGTGCTGTGCCCACCGTGCTGCCAGCAGTTCCCCCGCTGTTTGCTGCTAGGTTCACGCAGAGCCACTCTGTCCAAAGTCTCAATGCAGTTAATTATCTGTGTTAAAATGGGGTTGATAAGATTTCTGGAGATGTCACACAGAGCAGTGCAGGGAAGACAAAGGCCCGGAGGCAGTGCTGCTGACACGGGTGGGCTGAGGGGCTCAGCAGCACTGCAGCTCTGCGGGAGGACAGATGTCCGGAGGGCTGTGGCGCAGAGGCTGTGCTCTCAAATCCTCCTGGAAGGCAGGAGCCTGCCCTTGCTGCTGGCTGCACCCCACACACCAACCCCGCCAGCCCCAGTGTCAAAGTGTGCAAGGGAAACCTTCAGCATTAACTTCCATGATGAATGGGCAGCAGAGCTGTCAGAAATAAGCAGCTGTTCAGAAATGCACCTTTCCTCAGGCGGGCGGTGGCCAGGTGGGCTGGTGCTGTCTGGGGAGGTCTGAGCCCCTGTGCACTTCTTTACCCACCTTCTTCGAGTGAGCTCCCCTGTACACGTCATCCTTCCCATTTCCTCTCCTGTAGATCCTCTCTTTTCCCATCTTACCCCTCGAGCCCCCTCCTAATAGGTTTTTTTGCCTCGCAAGGTACCCTTCTGTCTCCCACAGAGATGCTAATGAAGTGTGAGTGTACATGGATGCCGGCTGCTTGGGAATTTGACAGGGCTCTTGCCTAGCCCTTGTTTTCTCATTAACCTTCTGCTGCGTGGGGGAGGAAGCAGGAGTGCCTTGTTTTGTTCCCACCTTCAGCTTTCTTTGCCCTCAGATATCAGTTTATCTTTAAATGTATTGATAACAGTTATTTTGTTTACTGGGAGTGGAAGGTGTGCCAGTTGAATTGTAATCCAGTTAGATCAAGAAGTTACCCGCCGCTGTGTTAGCTGTGAGCAGAGCTCCTTCTGCCAGCTGCTGGAGAGGCACGGGCTCAGCTTTTCCCAGGGCGTTACACAGGTGGCACCCAACCAAGGCCTCGTGTCGTGTTCCTGAATAAAGATGAGCTAAAGAAGTGCTGAGATCAGAGCAGGGACCCCCACGTGGGTCAGCTCACGCCTGTCCTACGCAGCTTTCTTTTTCCAGGTGACCAGCAGCTTAGCAGTCTGTGAGACAACTGGAGGATTTAAGGCCGGGGAGTTCAAAGTGATGAGGAAGTGTAGATGTGGGATCTGTAAAGCAATGGGATGTGCCAGGGCTGGCTGAGATGGCTTTGCAAATATCAGCCAGTGTGATCTGTTGTCTCCCAGCCTGACTGCTTAACATAGGAAATGAGCACGGGAGGTGTTTGATGGGTCCTGCATCACCCCACTGCCCGGGAGGGGAGGGAAACGTCACCAAAGGGAGCCTTGGCTCTCATGGAGAAGTTCAAAGCAAAATGATTTTTTGGCTTTATCACATTTTCATCACATGTTCTCACTAGACACTGAATTGGGCTTAAGGAAGTCAGTTGTCATTCCTTCCTTCTTAATGAGAAAAGCAATTGGTAACAGTGGCCAGTGGCCAGAAGGTTGTGACGCGATAGGAGCGGCACATAAAATAGGCACGTGTTCAGCAGCACTACGGAGGGACCACGCTGGCACTGCTGTCAACCCACTGTCCGCCCCACTATTGCAAGCAGGATGCACTTTGGCTTTGCTGAGCCTTTTTCAGACCCAAAGTACCAAATCTGATCTATCCGCTGAGAGCCTATTGTGGGAAATTTGGAGTAACTCCACTGAAGTCAAATGGGTTGCCCTGGATTTACAGTGCTGTAAGTGAGATCAGAATTTGGCTCCAAGTAGATTCCATTAATGAGTCAGATACTGGCGCTGCAGCCAGCGTGCACCCAGAAATGGCTTTCACACAGCCCAGGGTATTCAGAGTTGTTTTATAGGCAGACAGGCTGAAGGCCAGGATTCTGGGGCTCTCTTTTATTCTTTCTATGAAATTCACCTTTCCGCAGAAGGCCAGCATGAGGCTGATGCAGAACCAGGGAGTCACTTCATCTCTCCAACACTGAGCTCGTGAGACGCGTGAGCATCGGGCTGAGCTCCTGCCTGCCCCGCGGCAGATTTATCACCCGCAGTTCAGGATGCTGTAGGATTTATCAACTTTTACGGGTTTCTAAAGATTTTCTGTATGTTCAGTGACACAGAGAGGCAGTGTGTAAAATATAATGGCACTGCGGAGGGTCTGCGGTGGGCTGATAGGGCAGGGTAGGGCGAGGGATCAGGGCTGCTGTTTGGGAGTGCTGCTCCAGGAGAAACAATAAATGAGGACTGAGTGGTTTTGCTTGGAAGAAATTGTTGAGTGAAATCCTGAAGGCTTTGCTCAAAGATACCTCAAGTAAATACCGCTGTGTGTGTAAGCACTGACGTTGTTGGCTTGCAACCAGAGGGCTCAGGACCCTGCAGCCGCTCCGGCTGTGCCGTGCCTTCCCATCAGCGGACATGGTGTGTTTTAAAGGCCTCTCTGTGAAGTCATTGTGTGTGAGAAGCGTAGGAGCTGGGAATCCCCTCCTTGGGACGTTCCATCGGGGCACTTCAGCTGTGTGTGTATGCAAGCCTGTGTGCACTCAGATAGGGAAGCTGTAGAAACGGTGCGGCTCGCTGGTAGCACTGATCACAGCAGGACGGGTGAAAATGTGCTTCACGTCTCCATGGTTCCTTCTGGCTGCAGCCCTGCGAGCTGTTTGCGCTGCTGCTTTGGATTCCTCGAAACTAGAAAGCAAAAACCATAAACAGAGAAGGGGAGGCTGTGCTTGCTGCATCCTGTGCATGCAGCGGCTGGGCAGCCGGCAGCAGGTGGGATGGAGCAGGCAGGCAGCAACGGCACGAGGCAGAGCAGGGCTGCGGGCTGTGCCTTCCGCCCTCCTGCCCGCCTCGGGCGATCCCAGGGGCGGTGCTGCTGGACCGTCGTAACCTTGGCAGCAGCGCAAGCGGAGCGGCAGCACGGGAGGCAGGGAAGCGAGTCTGGTTTACACCGGAGTAATGCGATCCGAATGCTCCCCAAAGCTGTTTGCTGTCCTAATTACACTCTGACTTCATAGCTGATGCAGTTGCAGAGTCAGCTGCTCCCCCTCCCTCCTCCCGCCCGGGTGAAATCACCTCATCCCGAAGGCCAGCAGAGATTTCTCCGCTCAGGTTGCTGTCAGATCGCTCCTTGCCGTGGGATCTGCAGCCTGGATGTCGGGCCGTGCCCCAGCGAGGGCTGGCACCGACAGACCTGGGTATCGGTGCGGGAAATGGCAATGTCAGAGCAGATGCCCCTTGGGCACCTCTCCTGCTAATTTGCACTTAGATGGGTGCCTTTCTCTGAGCACTTTATTAATTAAGGCTCGCAGCCCACCTGTGAGGCAAATAAGTTATTACTGCCCTCATTTTCCAGCAGCAGCTGAAGGAGGTGGTTTGCCCGAGGCCGCAAATCTAATCAGTGGCAGAACCAGGAGTGAGTGAGTTCTGCCAGTCTCTGGTGATGCGCAGCGCGCCCCGCTGCCAACCTGTAGCAAAATGAACGGCTTCCCTAAAAGTTCCCTGTTCTGTTAGCACGATGCAGGAGAGGATGGAGCATCCAAAGGAGGCCTCCCGAAGCGGGAGCGCAGCGTAAGGCCTGCACAGCGCAGGGATAACGGCGTCACCTCTTGTGTTGAACCACAAAACCACCTTCCCCATAAATTATGTACCTCCTCCAGTCGGTAGATTTAGCAGGAGGGTTCAAGCATAAATTTTAAGGAAGCTTTTATTGTAAGCAGTGCATCAATATAATTAAAACCAAACACAATTCTTTTGCTTTCTTAGGCTGGAGAAAACCCTGTGCCCTTGGAGAAAATTGTTTCCCCTCTTCCTACAGGGAATCCAGAGCCTGAGCAGCAGCTGTGAAGAGTGGAGATAAAGAAAGAAGTGGAAGATGTTGGAAGTGCTTTGGGCAACGTGAAGAAGGATTTGCACTGAAGGAGCTGTTCAAGGGCCCAGCCGCAAAACAGAGACACATACATGCTTATATATAGAAGAATGTAAACCCTCCTGTATGCATACGTTAAAACGTGCATGCCTTGTTGAGAACGTAAGCAGCATTCCTTGTAGATGATGGTGGTATGAGCATCTGTGCTCCTGCAGTCTGAGTCAAAAGATTAGTGATGTCCCTGCTGTGATGCTCGCGTTGTCTCCTCTGCACCTTGTCTGTGGTGGCATAAGTGTCCCTTTCGATGCAGCAAGAAAAACTAGATACACATCTGGAGTTCAGTAACATCTGCTGCAACGTGGGCATGGTGTAACCGTGGTGGTGGGGGAAGAGGTGCTTAGCAGCTCGGACAGCAGACAGTTTGTGTGTGTATATATTAAGCTATAGCACCAGGTGAGATGAGCTTTTCTTATGGTTTTTGTTTCTCTGGTGCTACATTTACTATTTGTCTGGGGCTAGATTGCCTCTCTGTGGTGCTACAGTTTCCCCAAGAGGATGTTCTGAAACACGGGACGAGGAGAAATCTATTTTGGTTATTGATATTTATACACAAAAGAGCAAAAAATACTACTTGTTGAGAAGGTGCTATTTTTTTTTCCTTTCTTTCAGCCTCTGCGTAAACTAAGGCAAAACAAACCGCCTAGCTCAGAACTTTACAGAACTCATTTTCTTTGGGGCAGCTCTTTTTCTTTGCACGGTTCTGAGCGTGGGAAGCAGCGCTCACTGGGGCGGCAGGGACACCCCAGCTCCCGTCGCTGTGTGCCCACGTCAGAGCCTGCCACTGCAGAACCTCCCGGATGGGGGTGTATGTAGCCTCAACTCCTGTGATGCAGGAACGGAGTTACATCCAGGCTCGGCAGGAGACTTGCTGACAGTCATTCTGACGCGCACTTTTTAGAAACATTTTTCCCAGCTTCAGATATTTGCAGCACAAAACTGACCTTCACGTGGCAGGGGGAGCTTCCAAAGGTGTGCGGGGATGGTAAGAATTCAGTTTCCAAAGGAAGCTCCTTGTCTTTTAAAGGCACTTCCTGACCTGCAACCAATCAAGGAGCAAACTGCTCCGTCCCAGTCGAACTTTCTGTTTGTCACTACTGCAGGAGAAATGTTTCTAAGCAATCTAAAAGCTAAGTTGTCTCTTTATCAACCATTCACCGATGTGTTTTGGGCACCTGCACACGTATTCATGGGGATTATTGATCCGAGTCAGTTCCCAAGCAGCAGAAGGGCTATGCTGAAAGCGCAGATTGTTCCTAATGAGTAACCTTGCCCTACTTTATATCATGTGCGGTGGTGGGAGGGATCATGTAGCTAAGTGTATTTTGTCTGTGGATAGAGTGTGGACGGCCTCAGAGCCGCAGGGATTAGTCACCAAGCAAACACGGTTCTGCCACTTGTGGCCTGATGCGGCCTGCATCCCTGCCCGCTCAGTCTCCTACTGATCTGAGTAAGAATTCTTCTAGCAAAAGGAGGAGCCCCAGCTGATTCCAGCAGTGCTGCTGGATCAGGTACAGCCTAAAATACACAGTTTTCTGCAAAAAAAGCCAGGGGAGCTGGCTTACACAGCTCAGTGCAAGAGAGAGGGCTCTCCCACTTATCCCTCACCCTTAACAGTTATTACTAGCTCCTGAGATCTGAATGTTTATAATAAACTTCTAACCTGGAATATGCATTAGTACTTTTTCCCTTCTCTCTCCTGTGCAGTTTGCACCGCGCTGGTTTCCCTGCCCTGCTGGCTATCCGGGCCTGCAGCCTGGAGACGTGTAGCATTCCTCCCAGATGGCAACTCCCCTGAAACATTACAGCACAGCAAAGGAAGGAGAAAGTTCTGTTCTTACCGTAGCACTGCTATGGTGAGTGTACTGTGGTACACTTTGGGGAAGCCCCTTCAGTCAGTGACGGCCTCACCAACAGGGACTGCCCCACGTTGCTCAGTCCGAACTCACCACGGACAGCCTTTTCTGCAGAGCAAACAAACCACAGGCAAACCAGTAGAAACAAAGTGGGTTTCCCAGGGGATCTCTTCCCTGGTTGCTCCCAGCACTCAGCCCCAGTGGCTGGGGACGCGGTGCCTGTTGTTACCCTCATGGGGCAATAGCCAAACCCGGGGTGCTTCCCAAGGGTAGGCAAGAGCAGGAATGGAACCCAGTCCTGTTTTCATCCTGACTGACTTCACTTTTGTAGTTCTGAATTGGGTGTTCAGTGTGAACCAAGGGTTAACTTTTGGAGACGTTCATCTGTTACTGCTGGTCAAGCAAGCTGTGCCAGAGAGCAGCCTCCCAGCACCTTATAGCCAGCACTCGCTGTACAGAAATGGCATTACTTACTAGAGGGTATCTATTTGTCAAAGCCTTACGTTTTCTGGTATCATTGCTATTCTTGAATGCCTCCGTTTTTTGACAAGGGGTGTTTTTATCCTTTTTAAAATGCCTGCTCTCAACCTGGTTGGTGTTTGTACTGGACAAGAAGGCACGCTGTGTGCTCCCCCACTGCCCTCCGTGCCGCATCGCAGCGGCTGTGTGAGCTGCTACTGATGGGAAGGAAACCAGCACAGTTCCTCTCTCTCCCACTCGCTCCTCTCCTCTCTCTGTTTTTTTTACAGCAGCCAAGAAGTCATTGATTTTGATTAGCTCCGCAGTTGTGCCTCCGTGAAGACTGGGGAGTGCTCTCTAAATGAAAAAAAAAAGCCCTCATCTTGGGTTTCAGCAGCCGGCGCGTGCGAAGCCGGAGGAGGAGGTTATGAGATCATAGTCTATACAGAACGCCGCATAATGTGGCTGTGAGAAAAGTCTTTATTAATTTTTAAAGCTGCTCTCCACCAAGGCAGCTCCTGTCACATAGCAGGATCTCATAGCTCAAGTTAAAGCAGCGGTGCAGTGCAGACTGCTCATCAGCTGCCCTCCCCGCCTGGTAAAGTCAGTTGGCCGAATGAATTCTGCTTACAGACAGCCGTGTTACACCCAGGACAGAATCGAGCCCACTGATTCCAGATTCCTTCTCAGGATTATTGTAGGTAGGTGAGGAAATAGGGAGGGGGAGTTCCACCTCTCACTGTGCAGAATGGCAGTGCCTGCTGTTTGGTGCCCGGGACAAATGCAACCCAGTAACAGTGCAGAGCAGATCAGCCATCAGAGAGCTATCAGCCACGGGGAGCGAGAAACCCATCCTGCTTCTGCTTCAGCGCATGTTGGCATGCAGAAATGATCCCAATTTAGCTAAGCCCATTACTCAGGCAATTTTCTTAAATCAGAAACACTTGTTAAATCAGCTTAATCTGATCTGCGAAGTCGTTTTGTTTCCATATCGTGCTAAAATTATACGAGGCTCCACTGCGCCGCAGAAGCAGGAGCAGCACTCTTTCTGCTGAAAGTGATTGGAAACATCTGGTGTCAGCTGGTTGCTCGTCCGCAGGCACTGAGGAGCCAGGCCTGTCCCTGCCGTGTTAGCACAGAGCCATGCACTCAAGCCGCCGTGGCCACGGCCCTCGTGGGCAGAGCAGGAGAGCAGCATCCTGCCATGGGGCAGTGCAGGAAGGGGATGAGAACCCAAAGGAGATCCTTCCCTTCTGCACACATCACTGTACACAGTGGTCAGACAGCATAACACATCTCCCTTCGTATGTACTTTTAATTTTCTTACACGCTGTTTGAAGACAGCTGTCCTAATCTCAACAGAAGGCTGTTATGTGTAGCAAACCACCTATGGCTCCAAATGGAGCGCCTGTCAGTTTGCTGGCTCTGTTCTGCCTCCACCGCAGGCTGAGCAGAATCCTCACAGCTCTTACAGCAGATCTGACGTGGAATCTAAGCTGCACAATTCAGTCCCCTGCCTCCACGTAATGCTCTGAGTTCACTGCTCTCTGTACGCCGAGTTAAACTGCTTCGTGTCTCCTTGCAAATATTAGGAGGCACCGGCACGTGCACTCAAAATCCGAGGGCTGAGGGGAGTCTGAATCAAACAGGACTTGATCTTCTTTAGGAAAACCCTTGTCTGAATGGCGGAGAGGCTTCTGCCTTCCCCTCTGAATCCGCCCTGCTCTGATCACACAAGCCCTTTTAATTCAGTGTTCAGTACAGCTTTATTCCTGCCCCACCATGAGGCATTAGCGCTTCTCCCCCTGCCTGTCCTCCTGGCTGGAGTCCCAGTCCGGCTGCATGCAGCCATTCTCCATCAGGACGCACTCCCAAACATGGCTCTTCTTTCAGTACTTCAATTTCCCAAGGTTTTCAGTGTTTACAGAATGTGACTTTGGAGCTTGACAGACACTGATGGCGTCTGGGCCTGGAACTGTTGGTCTCCTCCCATTATTAGCCACAGCTGCCACAGAAGTGCAGTGGGCGCTGGGGATGTTCACAGCATGGCCTTTCAATCACTCCAGTTTAGCAAAAGAAATCTTCCCCCTTAACTTCAGTCCTTGGGACATTTGATGAGGGTCCGATCTGCTGCTGGACGCATTTCTAACAGAACAAAAGATGAGATGCACTGAGTACGCAGCTCCTTGCACAGGTCTGCTTTGGCACAGCTCAGATGTAAGCTCTTGCAGAGGCACTGTGCAAGATTCCACCCTCAGAAAAGCAAGAGCAAAGCGCACGCTTGCTGTTGATACAGATTCACAAAGTCTCCTGTTTGTAGTTGGATGTGGCTTCTCTCTTTTGTAAAAGGAATTTCATATGCTGAGACTCTTTGTACATATTTATAATGACTTTATTAAAAAAAAAAAGAAAAACTACTGTTCAATGGCAAAAAAAAGGCTCCGGTTTTTATTTCTGCTCTAAAGTTTGAGAGAATCCATGAGCTGTCATTAGAACAGACGTTACCCGTCCCTGTGGTCCGTGGTTCCCATTTGGCAGGCATACTCCGGGCTGCTGCACAGAACGGCATTTCTGGGCGCACTGAGAGCCTTGCTTGCTTCCCTCCTGAGCTCTCCATCCCCATCCCAGACTCTGTTCCCACTGGAGATAGCCACTGGATTCCTTGCCTTGGAGTTCCACTTTCATGGGCTCCACTGATACGAATCACGGTGCGTTGTTACAACACGTACGGCTGCTCCTCCCCCCTGTATCTTTCAGAGCAGATGCGGGCTATCTATCTCCCCTCCTCACGCTCTGCCTCTCCTTTCTCCTCCAGCCACACTTAACCATTATTTCCAGCAGAATGTCGAGCCTTAATCCCGTTACCATTAGCTGCTGTTTGCTTTAATTCTTCTCCCTGTGGAGTTTCGCAGCAGGAGGGGAAGGCGGCACTCAGTGCCCGCGCAGAGGCTCATGTCCCCCAGGTACAGCTCTTCCTGATTATCCACTCAAGTGGGATTGTAACCTTATGGCCATTTCCATAGCAATGAGCACAGAAGATGCCACAAAGCCCAATGAGACACCTTCTGTGGGCAAGGGGCACAAAGCAGAGCTTGTGCAGCGAAGAGAAAGCTCCGGCAAAGGAACAGCAGCTCCTGCAGCGTGCTCAGCAGAGATGGGAACTGCAGCAATCTCCTCTTCCTCAGACACGAAGAGTGCTAATTCTCCTGTTAGCAACACAAGGCATCTCCTTACAGAGCTTCTTCTGAAGTGGAGCTGCTAGAATGAAGCCCGCACCTCTCAGGTGGGCAGTCCAGCTTGGATATGAACCAGGCTGGCTCCTGGAGCAATGCAGCTGCTCCTGCACAATCCCACCCTCCAGTCAGTAAATCTCACTGCAGCCAGGCTCTGCAGGGGCCCTGTATCCCATGCCCCAGCCCTTCTGCTACAGCAGTGCTACCTGGGCTCTCTGCTGCACAGTGCTTTTGGACCAGGTGGGTTGGAGTGCAGAGCAGTGAGCAGTGTCCTGTCACAGCATGCGGCTGTGCTGGGCAGCATGGTGCACCTTCACTTGTGAGGCTGGCCTGGTTAGCACCTTAAATTCAAACCAAACCTGACTTTACTCTCTCTTTGCCTCCCACGGCTCTCCCCATCTGCCAGGAAATCAGAAAGCCCCTCATGAAAGCTAAAGAGGAAAAGCATTCCCAAGGAAAGAAAGCATCAGCTCCAACTCTGCCAGCACGGAGCTCCCGGAGATGTCAGGAAGATGGCAACACAGCACACACAGTTTGTCATTCAGTGACACAAACACAGCCGGTGGGACATGACAGGACTCCAACCCCCAGAAGAGTCTTTGGGAACGTGGTTGGTTCTAAAGAGTGGTTTGGAAGAGCTCTCAAAGGTAATGCAACAGCAACTGTGAAACGCTATGAGGTTACAAACTCTAGGAAGTTACAGGCACACAACGACAGCTTTTTTCCAGTGTGCCAGGTCACACACATGCAGTGGGGAGTGCTGGTACCGCCTCCTACTACGTGCAGTGTTCACCTCTACTAGAAGGGCAGGAAAAAGGAAGCACACCAATCAGTTCCTAACCACGTAAGTTCAAGGAGAATTCTTGGCCGTAGCTTAGCCATGGGGGTCACCACAACAGCAGCACATCTCCCTTGCCCTGCAGGATGGCTTTTCTGGCTACCAACAGTTGCTGTTCTACCGATTGTTGGAGGGAGAGTGCTGGGAGAACAAGCAGGTGACGAAATAGCAGCATGGGGTCAGCAGATGTTCTGGTCTTCCTTCTCTCCATGCAGGTCATTCTGTTGGGCGATATGCACTGGCTTCAATACACCTGGAAGTGAGCGGAGGTGGTGCCGTCCTTCCAGCAACGCAGGGTTTCTACTGTGACAGAACGGCAAAGGGGACAGGTCTTCTCCCTGTCAAACCAGAGGCAGAGGCATTCTTCACAAAACACGTGCTGCGGAGACAAAAGGCACTGTCACGACATGGGCAGCAGGCCTGTGCTCATCCCTGTGTGCCCACAGCACGGCTGTGGAGCAGCAAACCATTTAGGTTCATGGGGAAAGAGAAGCCAACTAGCAGTCCTTGGGTGACAGGAAAAACTAATCCCAGCGTCATTAGTACTCCAGTTTGCCCAAAGGTAAGGATATTTGTTGCAGTTGGACTTGATCTTTAAGGTCTTTTCCAACCTGAGCAATTCTATGATTCTATGTTATTCTATCTCTTACTGTATCTCTAGAAAGGATTAAAAGGGACCAAGAAATTTGCTCTAATGAAATAGCTGAGAATAGAAACACGCTTTCGCCCTAACTATCCTTTACCCTGTTTCCACTCTCAATGCACTGGGTTAGTTTACAACCCTTTGCTGAGCTCAGACAACCTCCTTTCTTCCTCTTCCCCCTTACAGCATTTGTTTCTGCTCACAGCTCCCAGCCCTGGTCAGGAGCTTCCACAGCCCCAGTTTCCTTGTTAGCAGTTCAGTGGGCTTATTGGCTTGCCATCTCTCCAAGGGTCAGATAGAAACATCTTGCATTCCAGATCCAAGGTCTGGACTGCCAGAGGGGAGTCCTGGGACTGCAGGGCCGATCTTTTTCATCTCAAGAGCTGTAATCAGACCCTATGGAGTGGAGTTCATATGGCTCAGCCATCGTGAATCACTGGTATCAAGAAGGGGATACATCAAACAGGATATCCTATATCCAACACATATCCAATATATATATCCAATGGATATCCTATATCCAATAGGGCCCCGCAAGAGCTGCCAGAATTGTGTAGGCTGGCTGTGCCTCTCCCTAGCTGTGGAAATGCCAGCAGGGGAAGGCGATGTGCAAAGCTCAGGGTCTTACCTGGCACATAAGGATCAAAGGTTCCCTGAACTCTGCTTGGCAGATGGCACAGATGTCCCCTGCCTCAGTGCACTGCTGGCTCGTGGCATGGGCCCCATAGGTCTGTTAGGAAGAATGGGGGGAAAAAAACCACTGTCAAAAGGTTTGAAGATAACCTGGTTTGTGCTGGAGAATAGAGACAGTGCTTTTCACACTCAGATTCCATGCATGACGTGGGAAGGAAAGTGATGCTACTCCACTGTGTGTGCGGAAGAGAGGTTTGGGACCCAGCATGCAGAACCTGGGCAGTCAGGCATCCCGTGTTCTGCCTTGTCTCCCCCTCCAGCCGACTCCGTCTTCTAGCATTTCCACTCGTGGAGTAGCGATAATGAAATCTAATGAGCTCAACAGGGAGCTGAAAGGATTAATTCAGCATCATTTGCAGAGGTGTTTAGATGGTGGGAGGCGTTACTATTAGCCAGGCAACAGAAGAAGGGTAACAGCAGCACCCAGGGGTGTCCCACTTCTCCTTTTTGGGATCTGGAAGGCAAATAAATGCTGCTTCTCCTACTGTAACACCTTCATAAGGGGAGTGAAAACATGCTGAGGAAAAATGCCCAGCACAAACCCACAGGACAAGCAAGGTGAACTCTAACAAACTTCCACTATGTTACATTGCTTTCCTCTACCTCTTTGGTTTTAACACTTTCAAATACAGATCACAGTGTTTCACTGCAGCAGATCTGAACATCAGTACTGTACAGCACTGCTCCGGGGGCAATTTCCATGTGCTGCAGCATCCCTTTGAATGGCAACACACAGCAGGCACTGTGTCCACTGCTTTAACATCTTTCCCACGCACTGCAGCTCGAAGTGTTGCCCACTTTGTGAAGCTCTGTGTCGGTGGGCAAACTGTGCAGGGCTCCCACTCAGACTGGGCAGGCCAGGCTTCCAGCAGCCTCTCTATGGCAAACAGGACAGGGCAGATGTCAGAATGGGTTCCCAGCCTCCCCAATGAAGGATGCTGGCTTACCCAGCCGTGGACAACGCGCTGTTTTGATCTCTGATACACTGAGCTATTTTCAACTCTTCACTCATTAGTAAGAAAGCTCCTCCTATGAAGCAGATGAGCACTTACCTGTGGGGTGCAAAGGACCTTCAGTGCTTTCCGGACACTTCCCACACGGCCACAGATGTCAAAAGACTGCAACAGAGACATTTGGTGGCAGGTATTTTTCAGGACATGTGCATGTACAGCTCAGAGACTCAGGAAACGTGTGGCAGAGTTTCTGCTAGTGGATCCTTGGAGGGAGCAAAGATCCGAAGCAACAACGGTGCTGAACACGTTCCATGGAGATCATGAAATGCATTAAATGAAAACCAACAGTGCAGCAATGGGCTACAGCTCAGGGACTTTGCAGGGCAGAAAGAGGAGCAGAGATCAGAGCATTGCAGTAGGGTAATGTGCCCACCCTAATACGGACCCCTTCCCATCCTAAGCCCAGAAATAAGGCCAGAAAACACCACAGTCAGCTTGAGAGAGAGGGAGGGGAATGTGGAAGGGTTGGAATCGGCTTTCCTCGGCCTGTGGGGAAAAGAGGATTTCCAGGGCTGCAAGGCTCTGCCACACAGCTTGGGACTGCAGGGGCCAGCCGGTGTTAGGAGGGAAGGAGTGGGAATTGCCTGTCCAGCTGGAGAGGAGTGCAGTGATTAAATACCACCGAGAGAAGGAAGGCCTGAGGAATGAGAAGCAGGATTATGCTGGCTTGCTTCCATTCGCCTCAAGAAACCTTAAAAGCCAGGAAGGGAATGAGTTCCCAGCACCCACAGTTCAGAAAAGGGCAGAAAGTAATGCTGCAGAAAATGATTTCTGAGGAGAGACTGAAAGATGTATGTATTATCAGCTTGGCAAAGAAGAACAGCAGTGGGGGAAAGGATGGATGATAAGCCCCCTACAAACATATAGGGCTCAGCAAGAGAGGAGACGCTGGCAAGTGAAGACGCAGCACTACCACTAAGAGGGAAAACAGCTGAAAACCTAATCTGATTTGCCATCTTCCCTACCTGCTGGCAGGGCTCTATGAACTAGATAAGAAGAAATAATTGGGCAGAGAACAGTTCTGCGTTAGCCGGTAGAAAGGCCAGATGTCATAACAGGACCCTTGCATTTCTGACCTGGGTGAGGAGGAGCTCGGAGGGCAGGGATGCGGAAGGTGTGGAGTGGCAGCGGAGTAGCAGCACGGAGCACCAAAATGCCTGGGCTCGGCTTTCTTCTGAGCATGATTAAGTGGGCTCACTGCAGGGAATGCCAATGAGATCATCGTGCAATAGATGTGGAATCAAATGAAAGCACCAATAATGCTTCCAGTCAGCATGTAAAGAGCTCCCAGGGTCCTTCCAGTAATGCTTCCAGTCAGCACTTGAGGCTGCCGACTGCTACAGATTTTTTCTCCTCTAACAAGGATGGGGATCAGCTCCCCCCCACAGCACAGCCCACAGCCTTTTCTGGTTGCTCTGCTTATAACGTGACTTTGAATGCCTTTGCTCTGGCTCTGATGTCTCCTGTTCTTCCAGCCTGTTTCCCCTCCTTTATTTTTCCTCCAGTTTCCCGTGCCCCCAAAAGATGCATGTCCTACAAGTCCCTTTCACATCCCATGCACTGAAGCCTACGTTGCACCCATCATCCTTTTAGCAGGTGGATTGCAAATCGGGTTCACAGCTGACGAGTGCTCTCTTTTGTCAATAGAAGAGCAGCTGTAGTATTGCTAGTTTGAAGGGTACATGCCTGAGACAGAATTCAAAGCAAACACTGTCATACCACATGGTCATTTGTTCCCTCTAGCATCGCTCCTACCCTCAGTTGGTGCTTCTGTTCAGGATAGGGAACTATCAGAGCTCAATGCCTTTATTTACAAACAAAAATCAGAGCTTTCCATTGACATGGTCTGGTCAGAGCACCCAGACAGCTCCCACTGCGCTCTGTGTGGGCAAAGGGGATGCAGCCCCAGCCAGGCCCTGGCCTTTTGCCAGACGTACAGAAGGTCTGAGTGCCAAATTGGCTGCTGTGGTTTTTCTGATGCGGTTTGTGGCTTTGCTAATGCGAACTCCTTTGGGTATATTTTCAGCATCTCAGGCAAG
Source organism: Pavo muticus (assembly GCA_016647715.1). Lineage (NCBI taxonomy): Eukaryota > Metazoa > Chordata > Aves > Galliformes > Phasianidae > Pavo > Pavo muticus. The sequence goes on along the minus strand of JACDJE010000341.1, from coordinate 1,301,415 downwards.
GAATGAGACCTGCAACTCTTGTGATAGTAAATGGGATGCACACACCTGGTATTACATGACCTGCATTGGGAGTGTGCTCCCACTACTCCTGCTCTTCTCTCTCATTTCCAACCAAAGTCTCCAGCAGGCACATGTCTACTCCCAACCTGGCCACATGTGCTGTACTGAGCTGCTGCCACACACTGACATGGGACACACAGGCCCTTGTCCCTCCACCTGTGCTCTGCTTGGCTCCCCTCCTTGCAGGAGCAGGTGGGCCCCAATGCTCTTGGACAATGACTTGTCCAGATGAGAGAAGTAGCATGTAGAAATGCAGGACAGCTGCCCTTCTGCAGGTGTCCCTTCCCTTGCACAAGCAGGGATGCCAGACACTTGAAGTCTGTCCCCGTGTTGTGATCTGTCTACCTGACCCCCATGAGGCCAGAAAGCCTTGCAAGGGGCTCCCCAGGGGAGATTCACACAGTGACAACTCCGTCCATCACGTGGACATTATGTGTCCCTTATTCTGGCAGCATACTGCCTTGACTTGGACACAACAGATTCCCACGACCTCCTCTGCCTGCCCTGGCAGCGGGGGCTGTATGTCCCACTCCTGTACTACACGTAGTTGCAGCTGCAGGCACATCTCGGATTCAGACCCATTGTTTTATTGTTACGTGGTTCAGCAGCCCACCAGCTCTCAGCTCTTTAGGTTCAGACTTTTCTCTCAGTTCTTCAGTCCTGCAGTCTCTTTTTCCCATGCTGAAAAGAACATCAGCAGTGCAGCTAGCCAGACTTACTTGCACCTTCTCAGGGGAATGGATAACGGTGCATCTGTTGTTTGCTTCAGCTGCTGCCCTGCCCAACATAATGAGACTTACAGCTACTTCTAGACCTCGGGTTTGTGACATGCCTACCTATTCACACCTATTCACTTACAGTTGTATAGGCAGACTCTGTACCTCGTTATTTTTGAGCAAACATCACTTGCATTTGTCTATCACTGAGACCCTTGACTTGTCTCAGAGATGCCAGCCCCTAGAATGGGGCCAGAACTGCCTGTTTATCCAGGCAGGACCTGGAAGTCCTTCAATCTGCCTGCTGCACTCAGCCCTGGGAGTAACAGAATGCCTGCTCTCTCTTACAAGACAGAGAGAAACATTTAACTGCAGCAACCCCTCGTAGTGCTGAATCTACAAGCCTGGAGACAGCAAAGCTCTCTTCTGACAGTGGCCCCCCACGGCTCCGCTGTCATTCTCTGCTAGCCTTCACAGAATAGAGACTATTAGAGAGCAGCAATGACCTCATCAGCCTGATGCAACACTGCCTGAGCAGTCACACATCTCCCCGCAGCTCACCGATGCCCATGCAGTGCTGAAGCAGAATGTTTTGGCAGTGAAGCACAGGGCTGTCCCCAGCTGCTGCAGCTTCCCTTCCTGCCTGGCGATGGCAACACCTAGAGGTGTATTTCTCCCCCCCAGCTGTGCCTCTGGCTCTGCTCCTGCTCATTAACGAGGTGCTGCTCACCTTGCAGAGGCTGTACAGGATGATCAGGATCCCTCCTAGGAAATAACTGCTGGATGGGTCGTCTCCCATGATGTATTTGTACCACAGCTGGATGGGGACGAGGGATCGGAACAACTGGCTCAGCTCTTCAATAACCAGATAAAACTTCCCCTGTAAAAAAAATGAGAGGTGCTCAGTATCAGGAAATCCAAAGAAGAACATTTAAGAGGTGCAAGGTTTGAAGCGTACAGGACCTGTGTTCACCTCTGCAGTTTGTTACCCCATGCAAGGACTCATGAGATGCAGTTATCTTTGTGGCCACCTAACCCAGTGCCTACAAAGGATAACTGCTGTGTTTCTTCGTGTTCCTCTCGCTCTTTCACTTATCCAACTGTTATTTTACATTTGTGAATCTGAAGCTTTTAGAGCAGGTTATGGGTGTGTATCTTCTTGCATAGCTGTACAGCATGTTAGCAGTAGGGGTGAAGGCTTACAGGCTTTACGTATATAAAACGTAGATACTATCAGTAACGAGGAAAGGAAAACAAGACAGGTCTTTTTCCAGCTATACATCTTCTGAAGGTGCAGAGATTTAAAAGCAAGGTGACACCATCTTCATGATGGCTTTGCAGACCATCCCAAAGAATCTAATTGTCTATTTGCCAGTCTCCTTCCCTTACCATTCAGGTGTTGCAACGGCTACAGTACACTGGCTCTGAACAACCATCAAGGCATGTTACACTCTAAGATGCCAAATTTTCCTCTCCTCCTTCCCCTTTCCCATCTTTTTGTTTCTCTGATTCAGAACCAGAAATCAGAGAAGTCTCCACGCAGCACACTATGGGACTGCTGTGGATGTTGTCCGCTAAATGCAAAATAACTGCAACAAATTAGTTGGCACTCCTATGTGACCCAATCTGTGTGTTCCTGCTCTGGCTGGGGGATTGGATGAGATGATCTTTCCGGGTCCCTTCCAACCCCTGACATTCTGTGATTCTGTGAAGCAATCCTACCTCCATAAGGGGAAGGCTGAGTTGTGCCTGCAGGTGCAGACAAAGGGTTGCTAAAGCAAACTTCATCCCAATATCTAATTGAATTCCACAAATGCAGCAGGGCAAACTTTCCTGAGGACTTTAAGGTAGAAAAAGGGGTGGGGGTCTCCCAGCCTCACTAAGGAGCTATCTGTGTTCTGTCCCACAGGGTCTAAGAGGGAGAAGTGGCGACAGCACAGCAAGTCACTTCAAGCTGTGGGCCCAGAACCATGCATAACGTGTAATGAGATTATCCAGACCGCAGAGAGATTTTAATGCCAGCTTCTATTCGATCCTAACAGGGAGAAGGGGGAAATTCCCCTGGAATTTTGCTGTGCTGTCCCGGTTAGCTTTGTCATCAGTGATGTCAGCTCGGGTCAGCAGCCGTCCGCTGAGGTGCGGGGTGGGATGAACCCCCACCACCCAGCAGGACAGCAGCAGCCAGCGCCCTTCCCTGGGGCCGGGGATGAGATCACTCGGCGGCCATAGCGGCAAATCGAATCCTTCGGAGAGCTCTGGCATTCTCATGATCTCATATCCCCCCCGGGACAGGGAGTGAGGTCACACCAGCAGTTGCTAACGGACCTGGGCTGTTTTCTTCCTCTCCCCCTCACACCCCCTCCTCCTCGTTAATCCCAGGTGGCATCACGGAGCAAAAATGTAACGGCGACAATCCGTGGGCCCGAACGCAAGCAATTTATTAAATTAGCACAGAGGGCCCCACGCCGCCTCGTGCCTCCGTACGATCATCGGTTATTTCTGGAGCCTTTGTGACAGAGGGTCGCAGCCTGCTAATGACTGCACTGCCGTTTCCTTCCCTTCACACAGGCGCTTCCCCACCTCCCCCTGCTCAGGCAGCGCTGATGAAAGCTACCAGCAAGCTGCAGGCTGCCAGCTGCTCGTCTCCTCCATCCTCCTGCCGGGCTCAGCGTCTTTCATTCGGCCTCGCTTCCCTGGCAGGCCGGGCTGGGCCAGGTCACTGCTTGCTTTCCCATTGCATCAGATGGATTTTGGGGCATCCGTCCTCTGAAGCCTGAAATCAGGGCGAAGCTGGAACTCTCCTCCCTCAAAGCTTTTGAGACGCTGAAGCAGAGCCCACAGCACCATGAGAAGGTGGGTCAGTGGCTGCGGGACTCTGAAATAAATGTGCCACGAGTGACAAAAGTCCATGTTTTCCAGCCACAAAACCTGGACCCTTGACAAAGCTTCACTAATTCCTCCCTGCTGTGATGTTGCTTGCAATGTACCAGGACTGCTTAGCACCCTCACAAGAGCACAGGGAGGTTTCCAACTGAGGCACTGTGCCTGTTCCCACCACCACTCGGCCCTTAGGAGAGGCCCTGTGGCAGCTCAGTGATCACAGGAGGGGTGAGCAGCCCAAGGACAGCAGAACAGCACTGAGAAGAGAATTAGTGCTATGGTAAATGTTTACAGATAGAGCTTGTCAGGCACCTCAGTGCAACACAGCTCTTCTCCAAGCTAGGGAAAGTGCTGAGGAAATATAGAAGTGATTCTGCAGAGGGCCGTGCTGAGGATAAGTGTGGTCTTCTGAGCCAGAAGCTTAGAAAACAAGGTTGTTAGCCACAACTTCAGCAGCAAAACACAGTCTTCAGATAGCAGGAAACCACTGCAGGCAGCGTTCATCATCTGTAAGTGCACTCCTTTCTGCCTTCTGCTCTTCAGCTCTGTTATTTCCTGGCTATCTAGGCTGAAGTTTTCTAAGCTGAATACTTTTTTTTCCCCACCACACTTTGTTTGAAATCTTGAACTTCTGCTATTTTTCATCCATATTAAGAATTGTGTGTTCTATTGAGTGTGAATACAACTATTGCTCCTATACAGATCTGCGTCGGAACAATGATTGGAGGCAAGGCAAGCACTGCTTCTCCTTCGGGTGACTTCTCTTATTTCATGGAAACCCACATAAATCATAGAATCACAGAATGGCCTGGGTCGAAAAGGACCACAAAGATCATCTAGTTTCAAGCCCCTTGCTATGTGCAGGGTCGCCAACCAGCAGGCCAGGCTGCCCAGAGCCACATCCAGCCTGGCCTTGAATGCCTCCAGGGATGGGGCATCCACAGCCTCCTTGGGCAACCTGTTCCAGTGCGTCACCACCCTCTGCGTGAAAAACTTCCTCCTAATATCCAACCTAAACCTCCACTGTCTCAGTTTAAAACCTTTCCCCCTTGTCCTGTCAATATAAATCTAAGCACTGTGGGGTACAGCACACCACATCTGCTGATGGATGAAGAGGTCTTACAGAAAAATAACATGAAATGACATAATTAAAAAATTAATCACAATGTATGCATACCAAAAGGGGGCAATTACAGCTGCAGAAGCAGTGCTGATTCCCACACACCCTAACCAAGCACAGACTTTGGGCTCTCATTTGACATAAGCTCACATGTGCTTCCACAGAAGGAAATGGAGAGAGGCCTGTGAAGGCTTTACACCGCGGAATTAAAACGGGATGTAAAAGAAGTGAGAGAAGTTGCAATGAGGCAACTGTAAGTTGTGATTAGCACTCAAGGGAAGTTCCAAGTCTCACTTGTTCTGCTGCCAGCAGCATTAGGAGATATACTGAGGCAGGAAGATGCTAGAAACACTTCGAGACCTGCTGGCAGTTTGGATCAGAGGAGAGCAGACTTTGCTGAGATTTCAGATCACACTGCCAGCTTAAGGAAGGAGCAGTAAACAGCACTGTGACATGGAGGATGCTGGTGAAAATCCATGCAAGGCTAATGAGAAGCAATTCCAAAGTGGGTCTAAGAAGGGCTAGGAGATTTTCATGGTTAGTGTACAGCAGTTCTGACAGTCACACCTCAGATAGCTTAAACTGGGAAGTCAAACTTGGAAGGTGCTTGAGAGCACTGTTTTCTTTAAAGTTTAGCAGCAGTGACTTTCAGAGCCTGTTAGGGAGAAGAAAGAGTCCCGGTTTCTCAGCACTTAGTCTTACACTTTAGTTTCTTTCTTTCTTCAACAAATCTCTTAAAACAGCTGCAAGAGGGAGGTCTTTACAGAACCACCAGACCTCCCGTGGCTCTAGAGGAGCAACGCTGCGTTCTCTAAGCAGAGTGAATCTATTCCTGAGCGAGTTTCCCCCAGCGAGCATCCAAGATCCTCAAGGAGAGGATAACAAGAGGATAGGCCACTGCCTGTCTAGACACACCAATTTAGCCACACTGCTGGAGAAGATTAGCATTAACTCTGGCACCACACAGACAAGGAACAGGAAGACCATACTTGGGTATTTTTTGCACCACTCCTCTTATGTTCCTACTCCCAGTATCTGTGCAACTTGTTTTAATGCCTCCCATGCTTTTGATGAACAGCATCTAGAGGACACAAACATTCCAAGCAATAATTCTTTTCCACTAGGATGAAAAAGACACTACACCAGCTTCTTATTAAATGTTCCATGCATACTCAGCCCTAGGATGAAAGAGGGGCTTCTTTCCTCTTAACGTAAACCTCTGGAAGAGGCTGCAGCCTCAGGGAACTGCTACGGCAGCAGCAAGCTGCTCCTCCTCCCCCGTGATCCAGTGGGACCTGTTCTATGTGATGGGTTGTTCTACAGGAATGCAGCGTGCAAGAGGAGCTGGGTGTTCAAGGAACTTAACAATTCTGCACGTGCAAGTCACCTGTGTGACTAAGGAAGGGTCAGACTGACCAGTGAGAGGCTGGGTCCCAAAATTCTGAACCATGGTATCTCATGGTGCTGAGCTCTGATGGAAAATGGAAGCAGACTGCTGGAAACCCTAACCATTGTGTTTATCCTCATGCTCCATTCTTGCATAGAAGAGCACTGGGGCTACCCTAAATTAACCCAGTTTCCATGATAGAGCTGTAACCAGCCTACACCAGAAAACTTAGGCTGCACCTGAAAAGGGTATTTGGTCCAAAGTCAGAGTGCAAAATTATGCAAAGAATGGCTGTCACACACACACTGAGTTTCTTCCAACCACATTTGCTGAGATGGTACTTAAAGAAAAAAAACCAAACAGAACTAAACATGCAAAACTGACCAACCAAAAATGAACAAGCAGCCATTCCCAGAGATGCAGTGAGGAGTCGGCAGTGCTAGCTCATACACTTGCCACTGATGCAACTTGAACAGTCTATAGAGCAAACCTCACATGAGTAATGCTAGTATGACCTTGGACTTAAACTCATTTGCAATGCCTAGATTCATCTTTCAAGCAGAACAGGACAAGTATTTATTCAAACAGTAATTTCATGCTATGCTTTCAACAAATGTTACTGTTTTCCTCGTACTGTTTTTCCTCTTACTGTTTTCCTCCAGCCTTCTTGACTTGTAGCTCTGGGCTTCCCTGGTGTTCTTGTAACTGGGCTGTGCACCTGTACAGAACACGCAATGAAAATTCTGACTTAGGGCCTTTTTTATTCTCCATCGGACAACAGTGTCCCTGGTACGTGCCCTTCTCCCCTATATATCTCAGGTTCTTACACAGCTTTTTTGTCCTGCTGTTCTTTCTCTACCCCACCCCCACGTTACTCCTCGCTCCCCAGGATATCAGCTTAGATTGCTGACAGCACCATGAGGAGGGGATGGGAGACTTGCAGGCACCTGGGATTTCCTAAACAGAAATCTTTGGCAAATGCCTTTTTATTATTTATTTCCTTATTTTTAATTCCAGCCCCTCAAGCTGTCATTCCTTAGCAGTGAAAATGAAAAGCTCCCATTTGCGTGAGCACAACAATGCAGGCCGCTGCAGGCCACATGGCTCCTGCAGTTTAATTTACTTTAATTCATTTTACATTGAACCAAATGATCTTATTTGCTTATTTTAATGGACAGCCTTTAACATGCAGGGTGGGAGCCAAGCCCCCCCCAAAGAAACTGCCAGCCCAGCTGCCATTAAAACTTGCACTGAGTTTTGAAGGGTACAACACAGCTCGTGGGGTGAAGGGACATCTTTAACCACAGGTTAACCACCTTCTCCCCCAAACCACAATGCAAAGGTACAAGATCTGACTCTGATTTGGGTTGCTTTCCTTTCTCTGCTGCTTTTTTCTGCTATGCACATACTATTCTTTCTCCATGTTCCAGCCTGATTGCAGTCCCAGACTCAGTTGGCATCTCTGTTCTTCCAGGCTAGTTTGGAACCTGGGAAACTCTGTAACATTTTCACATTTTCATTCTTCCCTGGGTGGGGATACCTGCAAAGATATTCTGTGTCTAACCTATCCAAGCTTGGAAAACTCTGCATAGATACAGCAGCCTTCATGCTTTGCATTCAAGCAGTGAATATTGTTTCGGTTCCTGTCAACCTTTTTGGGCCCCAAATGTTTATTGCTGTCTGTATTCAAACTGAAAAGACAAACCACTTTTTCTGCCTCTTAATGTCTAAACAAAAACTTGTTTTTTCTCAGTTACAGCATGAGTTCATGCTTTAGTAAATCTGAATACAGTGAAGCTTCAGGTTGTCCTTTAGCTGTTGCAGTGTGTCCAGAATTGGGCCACAAAGATGATTAAAGGGCTGGAGCTCCTGTAAGAAAGGTTGAGGGAGCTGAGCTTGTTCAGCTTGGAGAAGAGAAGGCTGCGGGGAGACCTCACTGAGGTTTTCCAGTACTTGAAGGGAGCTTACAAGCAGGAGGGAGACTGACTTTCTACATGGTCTGACAGTGCTAGAACAAGGGGGAATGGCTTTAAACCAAAAGAGGGGAGATTGAGGTTGGTTGTTAGGAAGAAATATTTTACTCAGAGGGTGGTGAGGCACTGGAATGGGCTGCAAAGAGAGGTTGTGGGTGCCCCATCTCTGGAGGCACTCAAGGCCAGGCTGGATGGGCCATAGGCAGCCTGGTCTGGTTGCTGGTAACCCTGCCCATGGCAGGGGGTTGGAACTAGATGATCTTTAACGTCCCTTCTAACCTAACTCATTCTGTGATTCATTTCCATTGCCAATGAGAAGCCTCTTTACTTTTTCCTTCTAAATCTGTGCTGGATCCAAGATGGTTGCCGACGTCACCTTAACCAAACGCTGCCCTTCCTGTGGTGGGGCCATACTAAGAATGCATGACCATATACTTGAGACTGGGAGAACTGCTCTAGCCAAAGTTTTTCATGTGTTCACTGTCCAAATGAAAAGATGCATCTGTGCTAAGTGGAATTTGATACTGCTCACTGCTTTCATTAATGACTTTAATGATAGAACCAAGTAGGTTTGTCAAACGTGCAGTTGAGGCTAAACTGAGAAATACATTGGAAGGAAGAATCATAATCCAAAATCATTTGACAGAATGGAGAAATGGTCCGTAAAACGTGGGGTGCAATTCATTAAAGAAACACCAAAAAGAGTCCAGCAGAGAACAATAAGAAAAACAAAGATCTGGAATGAATGAGTCTGTGGAAAGACTCAAATAATTGTTTCTTCTATAGAGAAGACTGAGAGGACATACAAAGGTTTCAGTGTACAAAAGGAAGAACATAACCTGATCTTGCTTCAGTGACAATGGATATGGAGAAGTAAGAGATTTAAGAGAAGGACATTGAGAGGCAACGTATCACACGAAAAAACGATGCAAGCATCAGTGAAAACAATATAAGAGAGAAGACTAGAATCTCAAGGAGCAGTATGAAAAGCCAGACTAGCTTTCAAAGTGCCTTTGAACTTCCCAGACAAGGAATATCTGAAGAGCCTGCTCAGAAGTTGACCATGGAATGATCAAAGCCCCTGATATTCCACCCATTGGCAAGCTTTATCATCCACTACCACCAGCAAGAAGATAATGCAAGGAAATTCAAGATTAAATACCTCTATCCCAAACACTGCTGCACTGAACTCTGTCTCTGACAGTGTAGTAATTCCCACTTCAGGTCTTGCATAATAAGGAGCTAGAGGCTGCAGAGAAGCCCTTGGTGAATACTGCGGTTGGACTTGATCTTAAGGTCTTTTCCAACCTGAGCACCTGTGATTCTGTGATTTCAGGAGAAAAAAAAACCAAAGCCCATGACCTCACAGCTCTGCCTGACAAATTTATTTCCCCAACAGCTTGCTATTTGCTGTGATTAAGGAACAGCCATCCAGTTCACAAACCACAGGCTAGGCTTCCTGCTTAAACACTAATACAAGCCTTTGGGGAGGAAGACAATAATAAATATTAAGACAGGAGGTGGTAAGTACCTTGGTAAGAATTTGGTCAAGGTAATGTCTACAGTGCAATAGAACTGTTTTAACTCAGAACAAGCTTATTTGAGGATAAAAAAGTCACCTGAGAAATAAGATGAGTAGAATTGTGTTGGCTTCTAGAAGGAAGCTGTGTGAGGGCTCAGGGAAAGAGCTCGGCTACGTGGTTACCAGTGATGGTGGCTGTGGCTTCCTGTGGTTCTCTTGGAGCTCTCCCATCCCAGTTTGATCTTGGTTAATTTGTTACACCAGATCTCATCCCTGGTTGGCTTAATGGATGCAGTGTATGGAGCAGGATAAAAAACAAATCCAGATCCATAACAGTAGGTAACAGCAGTCTCAGATGTCAAGGGACAGTGAGACCATCAACAACATCCTAAGACAAAAAGGGACTTAAAAAAAAAAGTGAGAAGTACTGCTATCCAGAAAAAGGTATTAAAAAATGAAGCATCTGTGCTCTGAATCATTACAGGCCCTTGACAGATGTGATCTTACCAGCCTCCCACTGTAGCTGCAAATAAAGCCCCCTTCTCTTTCTTCTCTCCCGACAAGGATTAATGAGTACTTGGGATAGCTCTCAGACAAGCAAGCAAAGGCTGTGAACCTTTTCCAACGCTGCCATTTATCTTGGGAAGACTATTCACATCATTTTTTTTCCTCCCCTCCCCAAGCTGGATTATGCTCTGACCCAGCACATTAATCTCCCCAAATAAAATAATAATACTAGAAGAAGGAAAAAAAAACCAGAGGACTTGGACAATCGCCAGAAATAAATTAATAACCATCTCAAACAGCCCTGCTGTGCAGGAGCAAACTGCTCAACTCCCCTGCCACCCATGTCATTTGTAAGCAAAACTATTCCCAGTTTAGATATCCCCTTAAGTGCCCTGCCTGAGACTTCCATCGATTGATGATGGTATCTGCATCTACACACTGCCCTTCATCCCAACAGCTGCCAGAAAGTTACTTTACCAAATGCAAACAGCATACATTGCTACCTTTGCCACTGAAACGTAGACACTACTGAAGTGATAGATACTGTATATACGTATGTATGAAAGGATATCTTCAGGAAAGATTCAGTGAGGAAGTTCAAAATGTTAGGCCTGGTTTGTGTATGATTTACTGAAGTATTTTCATTGTTTACTTGAAATATTTCTTCAACCATGATTGGAACAAGTGTTACCTTGTGTGGCATTGGTAGCTTCAATTTCATAGTTACTATTTTGACCCAAAGTTGAAAGTCAAGAAGATGAGCGTTTGCAATTTCTTCCTGTTAATAAGAAATTCGTGCCTCAAAAATACCTACTGACACAGACAGCTCAGAAAACAGGGCTGAGAGCAGCATCCCCCAGAAAAGCAGTTATCTCACTGCTAGCAGGATCTCCTCAAGCAATGCTTACCTCTCTTTCTAGCCTTCAATCACGTGCTGGCATTACCAAAGCCTTGCTCGGGTCTGTGGTTTTTCAAGACCCAAAACCTGCTGCCCAGGTGACTCTGCTAAAGTTTTATCAGAAGTTTTCCTATTTCTGCCCTTCCACCCACACTTCTGGCCATACGCATGTTGTGAAGATATCAGATTATCAAAGATACACATCCATGGGTCCAGAAGGAAGAGGCTCTTACCTTTGACTTGACAGCTAAGATGATCTTAGGCAGGGCAACAATCAGGCATTTCAGTGCAATGGTGAGATACTTCAGCACAAAGTCTGTGATCCCCACGATCCACATCAGGTCAAAGAAGTCCAATCTCTCAATGTTGGGCTTCAAAAATATAAGGCTGAAAAGCATGACAACAAGGTTCAAATACCAATGAGGAGAACCTCATTTAGGTTTCTTGATACCAGCTCTACCCATCGTCGGCCAAAGAAGGCCTAGAAACTCCAATGAACCACAGTGAAGTTCTCAAGGGCAATAGCAATAAGACATGCAAATGAGTCCCATGGTTCCTCTGGTCCTCTTGCCCATTTCTACCAAGGTCAGCAGGTTTGCCCGCTCTCAGAACACAGGACCCAAACACAGACAAAATCCATTTTTGAGATTTCAAGCATTAAAACCCTCAATCCACACTAAAAAAGAGCCTTTGGTCTAACAACAGTGCCTTTAGTCCTCCTTCAGTCCTGACTGTGAAAGCTTTTCCCTTGAGGCCTCGGTCATTAGTACGATTCCTTGTACAGGAAACTCACAGCCAAACAAGACCACCGTGTCTTCCTTCAATGAAGCAGCCTTACCACAGGTAGAGCCATTTCAGGGGCAGCAGTCTGTAAAGCTGTGTGTGTGAAATGAGTGGGTGACAAAGGAAGCAGGGTATTAGACAGAACTATGGCAGAAAGGTTAGGGCTCCAGGAGGGCCATGCTCTGTCAGTGGCTCATGGGCTGTTAGTTAGCAACTCTCACCTGAACCAAAGCTCCAGAAAGGCAGTGGTCTTTACTTAATGCTACTGACTGGGCTGAATGTCTGGTCTTTAAAGAAGGAGAGCCCAGGACAAGCACAGCTTCACATAGCCATGAGCAGGAGCTGCTGACCTGAGCAGCAATGAGGTCTGGACTCAACTCAGACTGAAAAAATAGGATTCCTCTTCACAGTATTTCCCTACCAAAGCCTCTTGGTAGAAAGCAAAAACTTAAAAAAGTAATAAAATAAATAAAATGAAAAGAAAGGAAAGGAAAAATAAACAACCCAGAAGGAAAAGCCTGAGCGCGAATTTAAAATACTCACAACATTGGCACAGCACAACAGGTAAAATTAAACCCTAAAACAAAAACAGAATCAGAGACTTTACTACTATTTATGCACTAGAAACGAGTAAAAAGTAAATCAGGAAATGAAAAATAAATGAGAAAGAAGAAAAAACCAAAGCAGTTATTTCTCATGTCACAGGCTTGCCTTGTGAATGGGCACAGGTCCCCACACTGTGCACCAACACATCACTTGCAAGAATGGGGCTCTCCAGTAGGCCATTGCCCAGACTGTTCACTATTAAACTATGCCCTAAACAGCTTGTAGGATGGTCCCAGATTGCTGAAACCCTTTTATTTTAGGAGACTTATCTCATGTTTTAAACTATTTCTATTCATGAGCTTAACCTTAACCTGCTTCCTAAAGCCACACTGCTTCCCTTTGGCACAATACATTTCTTCTTAGCACCTTCACACCTTTCTGCCATACCTCTTTCGTGTCTCCCATGAACTGCATGGAGATCATCCCACAGCTCACCACCTCTCATTCTTACCTACATATGCATAACTTCTCAGCTCTCTCTCTTCTTTACAAACACAACTTTCCAGTGGTGAAACCCTAATTCTTTAGGAGCAATTCCAAAAGCAACCAGGGGTGTGGGCAGACCTTGACTCCTCCACTGCACAGGCAGTATTTGTGGGAAGAATCTGATAAGCAATGAACTAAATGAGAGAACGAACATACCTGAGAGCTGCCTAGCCATAGCCCAGCTGATGCATATTATGCACATTCTATACCCCAGAAAATATTTTCATTCTGAAATTCAAAGTTTCTTCCACTGGGACAAATAATATTCTAATTGGGAAGATAATTCATGCAGTTTTAACTAAGAGTACCAAAACTACTTTCTCAAGTGACTAGGTTTGATAATTGCTCTGTTTCTTCCTACTTATTCTACTAATATCTCTTTGCTTAAGTATCTTTGCAGGGATAGTACTGAACCAAATCCATGGCTACTAACTTTCCTGTATTTGACAAGTGCTTCAGTCAGAATTTGAAAGTTGAGCCCATCTTAATCACAGCAGATCCAGATGGCTCCAAGCCCCGAGTACAGTGAGGTAACACTACTTCTTCATGACCAGCTTATCCCCAGTAACATTCTAAAAGCTGGATAGACCAAAAAGAAAATATGACAGGACCAGTCACACCAGTTGGTCCATTCTTATCTGCTTCCGACACCTGCTCTCAACATGCAGTCACAGCGTAAAAAGTGGAAAAGTCCTGCAATGAAAAACTATCCAACCTGCTTTGATACTTAAGAAAATGGCGAGTGTATGTATTTCAAGCAGAAACTGTAGCGTATCATCACAGCTGGCTCATTCAGACCTGGTTATGTCACTTATTGATAGGGACATAGTCCACTGATAAAAGTGATAGGCATATTCTTTTCCTCCATTGGAAGGTACCACAAAGGTGTGACAAAGACAGCAGACACAGTGAGTATCCACACTTCCTGAAGAGTGAGCAGAAATGGGCTTCCTCCTTTCCACCCTGGCAATTATCAGCTGCCTCCATCAGATGCAATGTAAATTCTGCCCACCTGTTGTACAGTTGCTGGGAGCTGAATGTGTAGAGCAAGTACAGGGTGTTCCCAGTGAGAAAGGCCAAGATCCAGAAGACAACCAATACTGATCTCTTCTCCTGAGCAACAAAAAGCAGAGAACATAAATTCCAAGTCTCGAGGGCTGCACTGAGTTCTGACAGCTGAAAAATGCAGGGCCAACCCAGGGGACACAGGGATGCAACTGAGAATTCAGTAATTAGTTATTTACACGGGACTAAGACTCACAAATAGGCTGCTGGGTAGAGAACTTAGAACACAAGCAGAAAAGGCTCTCACTCACCCAACCTCTGCAAATAGAGCAACTTCAGAGAAATTAATGGAAACACACTGGTGGAAATGACAGCCTGGCTTGCAGAACGCAGTGTTCAAAGTTGGGATCTTTCTTGGGACATCTAAATTCTCCTGATATTTAAAATGCAGCTTGAGACACAGTTTAAAGGAAGTCACTTCCATGTATTGTACTGCAGTTCTGAGCTTAAACCTGTGTGGAATGGCACTTTGTGAAAGGAGTGTTTTACAGATCTACCCAAAGTCACTTAAGAAGGCTCAGCTAAGCCAAAGGTAGCATAACCCACTGCTTCATGCAGCACAGGAGTGTTGTCTGAATACATGAAGGCCCTGGAACATTTATTTTTGATTCAAGAAATAATTAAAGGTCAAAAGAAGTACAAATTTGGCATTTCAAAGCACGAGGGATGTTACAGATGGAAGCTGGAAGGCAGAAGATCTTGTCCTGGGTCTTGGCCCAGTGTAATTTCGGAGAGCAAATTTTGCTCTTGGGAAGGGAAAAAAAAAAGCAGCTTTATTAAGATGTATTAAGAATATAGCTATCTGTAGCTATTCAACAGCCAGGGACGTTAGGCTGAGATTTAAAGCAGGAGGATTAATGGGCACAGTGCTAGAAAGACAGAGGTGCAAAGTGCAAGGCAACAGCAATCTATTACATGACTGTGCAATTTATCTGTTCACTGAGCACTCTATCACCTTTATTTCTCTGCTACGGGTACATATAAATGTATGCTTGTGCCACCCATGTCATTTCTTACAAGAAAGCAATTCTTGTTCTGTGCTTTCGGTGCTGTTGAAGTATTTTGCTGACACTGAAGATTGTGAAACCTGAGAAGATCCCCTGGTTTCTTTATATTCTAAGTGTAACATCAGACAGCATTATAGAGACGTTAACAAGTACTACACCTGCAAATCCTTAATCTGAACAGTGAAACACTAGCTAATTATATCTCATTACTATTTAGTGACATTGATTTCTGCTATGTGCAATGGGAAACTGAGGCACAGAGAAGTGCTTGATGAAGCACTGCCAGCCAGTGGCAGAGCCAGAAGCAGGTTTGCAGCTCCCTGACTTTCCCTCTCTTGCTTTTATTATGACTTCCTTTCCCAAAAGCATCAGCGGGGAGAAGTAGGCAGAAGTGAGGATTATGCCATAGCACACACACTCTGACAGATCTGCATCTAAATAACAGCATTCAACCCTATGTTGCAAAAGAATTTTCAGTATAGACATTTTGTGTACTAAGAGAAATGTTGCCTGGGAGCAAAAGAAAGCGAGATGCTGTGCTTACCTTCAGAGCAACCTGCTCTCGGAGCGTGGAGTTGGCATAGGCAAATGTGCTGGCCATACCAATGCACACAGCAATCCCTGCAGGGAAAGGCACTGTGAGTATGTACAGGTAGGTAGGAGGAACTTCAGCCCTAAGCCATCTGACGTCAGCACCTTGAGCTCTGAAGAACAGTTACTGAGTAATATTCTGGATGCACCAGGAATTGAAATAAATAAGCAACTGAAAAACGGCAGTCTGGGCTCACAAAATTCAAACACAAGCTGAACTGAAACGAAGACACCACAATGAGTGCTTGCCAGCCAGCCAAGGACAGCCTCTGCTAACAGCAGGACAACAGAAGTGCTGCAAGTTGTGGCTGCACTGTGCAAGCAGAAATCAGCTAGAAGACAATATTACAGCAGCAGTTTGGCAGCTCCTAGAGCCCAGGGCTCACTATCAAAAGGATACAGGACACCAAGTTTAAAGAGCAAGACTTTGCAGACATAAATCAATGGTGGTCTGGGGTTATAAGCAGAGTTACTGGCTTCTCTATGATGATAATCTCAGCATATTACACCCAGTAAGGATCTTCAGACATGCCACACAAACCATGTCATAGAAGAGAAGGATTAGGTGAGTGGATTTTACATGACCACTGAAGGGCTGAAATGTTGAAGCTCCAATATAGAAACTATGACAGACATATTCTTTAGGGAACTCTGAAGATGTCAGCTGCAAGCTGTAACTGCTGATGCTGTTGGGCTTGATCCTCAGCCCCTACAGGAGAGATTGGGAACAGGTACAGAAAGGATCTCCCACTTGTCAGGATAGGAACAGATGGGACTAACGCAGATGAAAACAGCTTGCATTGGAAGTCAGGTGAAAAAGCAGAGCTTGTTATCCCATGCATTTTAATATGTCCCCTTCGTGCTAAATACCTGTAGATGCTGCCATGGGGATAAACGCATCAGACATCACAGCAAGGTAGAACTTGCTAACTACCCTCTAGTCCACTTACAATCCCAAAAGGACAGCCGCTTACCAAGCTTATGCTGGAAACAGACTTTAGCCAAGAGGATGAGGATGAAGGGAAGGCCCTTCTGCAGCCAACCGATCACCGCTTTTAGCTCCGAAAGCGCCGGTGCTGGAGTCCCAGCCTGCTCCTCGCTGCCTTCCTCAGCGTGCCCGTGCCGGTCCCCTCCTGCCATGTGCAGAAGGGAGGGACCGCGGTGATGGCCGTGGTGGAAATGATGGGGCTGCTGCCGGTGGTGAAACGGGGCTCCTTCCGTGCGGCCGGCTCCCTCCTCCCTTGGGGCCGGCATCTGAATGAACACCTCCCCACCTCCTGCTGAAGAGCCCAGGACCAAACCCGACTGGAACGGCGCGGCTGTGATGGACCCCGAGGGGATTCCTGCCAGGCCGGAGAACAGCTGCTGTGGTGAGGAAGTCTCAGCCTTCAGGCTTTCAAACACCCCGCTTTCATCCACGCTGGTTTCAGAACTGACCGTTTGGCTCCGGTTTCTGCAGAGGGAAGAGATGAGAGAAAAGTGATTAAATACAAATGAGTGCCACAGAACTTCTTGGTCTCACAGCCCCCTCCTAGCAGTACTGTTCTTCATGCACTGCCAGGATGTGTAGGTCTGCAGGTAACTGATGTGATTTGCTCCTGGAAAGTCCCAGCTGCAGAACCAGGGGCCGGCACTGATCACAGTGCACCGGTTCCTCCCACTGAGGGTCAGAGCCCCCAGACAACCCCCTCCCCTTTGGAGGAACCAGATAAATAAGGCATCTAATATCTAATTCAGCATCTATAGTAATTTTAAGATTTAAAGAAAAACATATAGGAAAAAAACCCCAAAACGTGGACCTTCCCTCAGCACAACCAAGACAGGACTCATTACATACAAACAGATTAATCACACCAATTCAAAGAAATGATCTGCCCCCAAGATATTCCTTCTTTACTAAGAGGTGCTCACTGCTTGGAAAAGAGAAGTGTTGAGAGCTGCCCATGTGCCCCTAATCCAACAAATGCTTCATTTATTCATGAATCACAGAGAAAATGTTTTATTTTTATGTTCTCAGCAAAACAGACATGGGTGCACTCATGGACAGACCGGGCAGTGGGCAGAATTGGTCCTGGCACGGATTCTTCCCTAAGTTTGTTCCACAGATGGCAGATTCCTAAAGGAAGCTCTAGATATCTTCACCCCAACACCAAAAGAAAACATGCTTTCTTCACCTGAGCCCAATACTGCAGTACTGAACACGTGGAAAGTCTGGATGAAAGGGACAACAGAAGTAACATACAGACAGAGTCCTCAGGCAGGAAATGCCCTGCAGACAGCAAATACCTCTCCTAACTTGCAAGAGAAGACTAAAGAATAAATAAAGCACAGCAAGAGGCAAAGCCCACAAGTAAGGCATGCTGCACGTTGCCTCCTCTCTTGGTTTTAAGCCTTGGAGACTTCCAGCTTCAGAAATAGTGGTCACAAGCTGAGACAGCACACACAGGTACACAACCTCTCCAGGTTCCCCACAGGGCACAGAGCACTGCCTGCATCTGACTCCAGAGACAGCTCCAAACCTCTCCGGGCACACCTTCCCACTAAGTAAACTCCTCATAAGGCTTTCTATAGCTACACCCCATTCCCAGTGTCTCTCCGCAGCAAGGAGTCAAATCAACAAGATAAGGCACGCCTCTCTTTGGTTCAGATTACCCAGATGTTGGATCTTACGCCTAGGGTTACAACCCAGGGATGTATACACCAGACAGGGACAGAACACTGCAGATCTGGGAACATAAACACACTGGGTGGGACTCAGTGCTACAGATAAATACAGACGTATTGTTTGCAACAGCACTACCAGGATACACAGCCTTCCAGTAGGAAGGAGCTAACCAGGCACATATTTAAAGACAAACATGGATGAAATGCTGAGTCCAATGAAGTCAACCAAGTCACAGTGTCAGTGGCAACAGCATTTCATTGCACAGTTAGAAACCTTCAGCCCACATCACTGACATCTATTTACCTCTACCTGCAAAACCAGCAGAAAACACTTAGTGACCGTTTGTGGTCCAGATCTTTCTCTTACAATCTCAGCTGAGCCACAGCAATACAATTTGTTAGTTCCGTCTTAGTCTCATTAATTAGATTAGTTTCTTCTTCAGGAAAAAAAGAAAAGTCAACACTAACTCTGGGAAAACACAAGGGGACACTTAGTACCAGAACAACAAGAGTGGCAAGCCTCCCTTGTTGATGTTATGATTACAGAAAGGAATTAGGAGTATTCTGCTTCTAAATATTCACATACGCAAAGCTAGACGCAGATTCTGGGATGACATAAAGAATCACCCCAACTCTTTATGAAGGCTCTGCTCATACAGATTGACCTGTCTGGATTGGTAGTGCTCAGTGCTCTTCCAGAGCCACAAACGTCCTGCTGCCTGAGCCAGCTGTCTGCATACGTGCCACAGTGCATCACCAAACGTGAAACATTGCAGGTGGCAGCAGGTGATAGCTGACATGAAAGAGAAAAGTAAATCTGTCTCTAAACCCAAGCAGAAAACCTGGCTGTATCCCACACACAGGAAGTATTTGTCTCTCTCACTTCTGAGCTTTTGTCTTCTTCTAAAACCAAGAGATGCAGCACACACTTAAATCAGAACACTGCCACCTGCAGAGGAAAAGGTAGGAAAAACCGAGGAGGAAGCATTCAAGGCCAGGCTGGATGTGGCTCTGGGCAGCCTGGTCTGCTGGTTGGTGACCCTGCACATAGCAGGGGGTTGAAACTGGGTGATCACTGTGGTCCTTTTCAACCCAGGCCATTGTATGATGCTATGTACCTTTCAGGAGGAGCGCTGTCAGTGTTGCTGCTGTGCCGTCTCTGCATTTTCCTCAACACCTTGAAACACAGCACACTCAACATCAACGCTGCCACTCAGCGATTCCAGCGTGACTAACAGAGATCCACCGAGCCAGAGAGCTGGGAAACCTCTTCAGCTGCTGACATGGCTGGTGTAAATCATCCGCTTCTCTGCAAGAGAGGCCTGCAGTTGTTTCTCAGCATACTTGTGAAGAAACAGCTTTCAGATGGCAAATGGGAGCACACACAAACAGGTCTCCATCTTGTGCAGGAACGAGGCAGACTCCCTTCTGCAGCACAGTGCAGCCCCCCAGGGCGTGCAGCTGCACGGTGACATGGCCTGCCCTACATCCAACAAGGCAGCTCCAGCTGTGATGTGGATCAGCGTGTGCTCTCTGCAGCCTTCCTCCTCTTCTGAAGAAACTTGCAGAGCAACAAAGAGCAAACCTGAGGGGAAAAAAAGAAAACGTATAAACATTTTAAATGAAAAAGTACAATCAAGGCATGACAATGTTCTTTTAAATAGGCAGCCCGTCCCTCTCAGGCCGCAGATTGCCATTAGCAAACCCTGCGCAATGGTCAGAAATAATATCCGTGTGTGCAACAGGAAACTGAGATTCGTGCAGCCCCGTATCTGTAGATCACACAGGTAAACTGGGTTGAATCTGTGAAAGGATGAGAAGAAAAGTAACACACGGTCTTCCCATCAAGCAGGCTGAGCTGGGACATCACGGGATTTGAGTCACGAAGGACAGAAAACATCAGGGTTTTAATATGGATACCAATTTTTGGACACTGCTTTAGATGTCCATATAAATACACACACATACATAAAATACACACAAATAATCAGCTACAGCAGGAGGAACGTAACTTGCAACAGATGCTATGGAAAAGACACAGGCAGCCACCAGGAGCACCAGAAATGTAACTCTAATCAAAGTATTCTGATAACCTGAATTACCAACACTCTCTTAAGTTCCCTTTTAAGTTCCTAAACAATAACTGACATGTGATGAAATGGCCAAGGTCCCAGGCTGACCGTGCATACAGTGCTCTCCCACCAGTGAGCAACTCTGGGGTCACTGCTTGTAATGAAACCTGGAGAACCCCCCACTCCTTCCCAAACCATGAGAAGTCTCCCAGATTGCAACAGCGGGGTGAGAACAACGTTCTAAATGACATGCAGCTCTATAGGGAAATAACTTTCTTTTGGCATCAGCTGTTAAGAGGACTGTGACACGAATGTTAAGTATTGAAGACATGAGGCTCCATGAGATGTAACCTATTCTATGGATACGGTCAGGTACCATGTAAATGGATGTTATTCTGGGCGGTGTGGTCGACATGCCTGAGGGATGGGATGCCATCCAGAGAGACCTGGGCAGGCTGAGCAGTGGGCCCAGGACAACCTCATGAGGTTCAGCAAAGCCAAGTGTGAGGCGTGCACCTGGATGTGGCAACCCCTGCTATCAGGACAAGCTGGGGGATGTAAGGATGGAGCACAGCCCTGACAGAAATGACACAGGAGTACTGGTGGATGGCAGCTGGGCATGAGCCAGCACTGTGCCCTCACAGCCCAGAAAACCAACTGTACCCTGGGCTGCATTCAAAGCAGCGCGGCCAGCAGTGCGAGGGAGGGGATCTGCCCCTCTGCCCTGTGCTGTGAGACCTCACCTGCAGTGCTGCGTCCAGATGGGGAGTGCTCAGTGCAGGAGGGACACAGAGCTGTTGGAGCACGGACAGAGGGGGGCCCAGGGATGGAACACCACCCTACGAGGACAGACTGAGAGAGCTGAGGCTGTGCAGCCTGGAGAAGGGAGAGCTGTGAGAGGCCTTCAGTACTGAAAGGGGAGCTATATGAAAGAAGGGGACATACTCTTTAGGGTCTGTTGTGACAGGACAAGGGGAAATGGTTTCAAATGAAAAGAGGAAGACTTAGACTGGATATAAGGATAAAGTTTTTTACACTATGGGTGGTGAGGCACTGCACAGGTTGCCCAGAAGGGTGGTGGTGCCCCATCCCCGCAGACACCCAAGGTCAGGGGATGGGGCTGCAAAGCTTTGATGGAGCTGTGGGTGTCCCCGTGCATTGCAGGGGGGGAGGACGAGATGGCCTTTAAGGGTCCCTTCCCACTCAAACGACGGTATGATTCCATCATTCTATTCCAAAAGGCACCCAGCTCTGGCACCGACTGGGCGTGCTCTTTCCAGGTTAGTTTTCACCTTCCAGCAGCTTCAGCAGCAGCTGCAGTCGGAGCGCTGGGGGAGGTGCCCGCATCCCACGGAGCCCTTCAGCTCATCCGCAGACGGTCCTAAAGGCACGCTCCGCGCAGCTCCTTCCAGCACCGGGCTGGGCCCTGCCGGCAGCCCGGACCCGCGAGCACAAAGCCGCATCAACGCCCAGCTAAGGGCACATCCACACGCGCATACACGCTCGCAGACGCCCACGAACGCACCACACGCACGCAGCGCGCAATCCTTTCCCCCCGCCGGGCGCCCCGTGCTTACCGTGCTGCCCCGCACCGCCCCCAGCCGCGGCCGCGCCCCTCCGCGCACGCACATCCGCGGCCCCGCCTCCCCCCGCCCCGCAGCCGGCGGAAGCGCTCGGGCTGCGTTCCCCGGGAGCGGCGCCGCCGCGGCCGGAGATAGCGATGGCGGGCTGAGCAGCCATGGTGCCGTGCGGGGCCGTGCTGTGGCGGCGGCTGCTGAGGAAGCGCTGGGTCCTCGGCGTCGTCTTCGGGCTGTCCCTCGTGTACTTCCTCAGCAGCACCTTCAAGCAGGTCGGGGCGGGAGGAGGACGGGGTTGAGCCGGTCTGTCTGGTTGCGCTGACGTCTCTCCTTGCAGGAAGAACGGACGGTGAGAGACCGGAACCTCCTTCAGGTGCAGGAGCACGAGCAGCCCATCCTATGGAAGGAGCAGTTCAGCTCGGGGAACAGCAGCCACCTGAGCAACCAGTGCCGGAACTCCGTGCAGGGGAAGCTGCTCATCACGGACGAACTGGGTATGCTCGGTGCTGAGAGCTCGGCCCGTGCGGTGCTGAGTGCTTTGTTGCCTGAGTGCTGATGGGAGCGCCTGGTAACAGGGGCTCCTAATAAGGGCACCGTACAGCCGAGCCTCGCCTGTCGATGTTTCCGTGGTCAGGTTATATTAGTATTATGGGCGCAGCACCTGCGTGTGTGGCTGTGTTGTTTGCAGGGCCGGCTTGGATCCAACAAACGCCAGCTGCCCTCACACAGCACCGGAACGTGCAGTGCTGAACGCAGGGTGGTTGCTTGCAGAGCTATTTGTATCCCCCTGCAGTGCGTTCCTGTGGTCAGGCGTGTTAGCAAGAGTAATTGAGGAAACCTGATTGACGCAATTAGTGCTCAGCCACAGCTAACGAGCTCATCTAACACTTGTAAACCCTGGGATATTTCTGCTGCAGGTTCCCAAATTAACTCTGGGTGTTCAGTGGGTGGAGCCTTTCCTGCCATGGCACGTGCCTCGTGTTGCTCCAGTGCTGGGCTGCTCTTGGCCAGCAATGAAAGGCTGTATAAAACTAATAATAATAATAATAAAGCACATCTTTTGTGATGTACTGCATCAATATTAAACGTAGCACTCTGGAGTTAATGCTCTCTGCTGATTCACCAAGCTCTCTAAGATCAGTGGTGCCTTTCACAGTGTAGCAGGGGTGGCACAGCTTCCATAAGGACGCATGCTGTGGTTATAGGCTTCTGAGGGCTCCTATAAGCAGTGAACATCACAGCTACTTTGTTTGGGTGAGTCCCTTCTTCATGTTGAGCTATACGGAGAGTTACCCAGATTCAGACCAGGTAAAGGAACGTCTGTCAGTTTTGTTCCAGTATAATCACCACAGTTACCCTTTCCAGTGACAACAATTAACTATGCCAATAAGATATCATAACTTAGATGCATGTAAAGAATGGTGCTCTGTATACCCTGTTGATGAAGTACATGATAGTTGTGCAGGCAGCACCAAGCTGTTGTACAGCTCAGCTCTATGTCCAGGTACTGCTTCAAATAATTGCTATGCAGGCCTCAGTCAAATTGAGGAGGATCACAATAAAACGAATCTGTCAAGCAATGTATTTCTTCCTATAGCACTTCCATAGAACGTACGTGGAATAAGTCTTCTCAGTTCTTCCTATTTTTGTTTTTTTTTAGGCTACATCTGCGAGAGGAAGGACTTGCTGGTCAATGGCTGTTGTAATGTCAACGTGCCCAGCACAAAGCTGCACAGCTGTGACAGCTGCCTTCCCAACGGCTGCTGCAGTGTGTATGAGTACTGTGTGTCCTGCTGCCTGCAGCCCAACAAGGTGCACTGACTTTCTTTTGCTTTTCAGCCGTGGCTAAAAGCTCTTGCTTGTCAGGAGCCTTTTCCTTAGAGGGGACGGTTCCTGTTCCCTGAGAGAAGCCTGTGGCAAGCTATAAATAAAAGCTTAACAAAAATAAACCGAAAACATCCATCCTTTCCACCTTGGAGAGAAAGTAGTGGGAGCTCTGCAGCAGTTCAGCTTTAGTGGCGTTGTGTTTGCTGAAGGGAAGCGACTGTAGAAAAGCTATTCCAGCCAGTACAAGAGCTGCCTTCTGCTGGCCAAGCAGAGAGGAGGGCTCCTGGATTCTCTCTCTCCTGCTGGGGCGTCATGATGTTAACCTTGGGGTGCTTGCTAGTAAACAGCCCTGCTTGGAAGCTGTATTCCTCTGAGATTTGAACCGTGTGGGTTACGGTGGGTTTTGACTACTTTATTGAAATGAGGTCTTTTTCTGGTTGTCACTACTATTTTCTTGCTGACCGTTGTAGCAACACCTTCTGGAACGTTTCTTGAACCGGGCAGCTATGGCTTTCCAAAACCTCTTCATGGCAGTGGAAGATCGCTTTGAGCTGTGTCTGGCAAAATGTAGGACTTCGTCACAGGTAAGGCAGCAGGATGTGTAGGATGTGTAGGATGTGTAGTATCTGACAAGTGCCTTTGGTCCTACAGTTCATTGGTCTGTCATGCTTACAAAATGCAGTCGGAGGTGTCGTGCAGCTGGAGCACTTAATAGAGCAATAGGGATGAATTGTTAACGAAGGGCTCTAAAACGCCCTTTGCCAAATGCCTCTAAAACTTTTTCACAGTGTCTGATTTGTAGTTCTGTCTACCAAAGCCATACACATCTCGAGTAGCAACCTCGTGCCTTGCTTGCTTAGGGCACTGGTGATATCACAAATGGTTGAGGCAGGAAGGGACCTCTGAATGTCCTCTGGTCCAACGCCATGCTAGAGCTGATTGCCCAGGTCTACGGCCAGGTGGCTTCTGAAGACCTCCGAAGAGGCAGACTGCACTTGTTCTGTTGCCCGTAAGCTGCACGGTGAATGAGTGTTTTCTGGTGTTTGGAGGAAGCCTCCTGTGTTCCAGTTTGTGCCCTCTGCCTTGGCGCTGTGCGCTGCTGAAAGGGCCCCAATTCTGTCCTCTTCCATTGCTGAAGCATAGGCAGCTTTTTGGAATGCTGAATACCATCTCACCTATTTGGGCAGCCTCCAGAAAATGAATTTCTAATTACGATTCAGTGTGAAAATGCTGTAACGTAGCAACTGTCTTTATATATGTTGGAAGTGCAGTGATATTTGACTACGGAAGGTACTGTGCTCTATGGAAGAGTTTGGGAAGTTTTTGCATGCTTATGCTCTGGGTTTTGAGCCCCAGTGAAGGGGCATGTTGTTGTGGTACGTGTGAACTGTTAAAGTCTCTCCTCCTGTTCCCAACAGAGCGTGCAGCATGAGAACACCTATAGAGATCCAATTGCAAAGTACTGCTATGGAGAATATCCCCCGGAGCTGCTGCCTGTTTGAAAGCTGCACGATCTGAGCAGCAAGGCCAAGGAACTGGAGACTGGAATCCAAAAGAGCAAGACAACAGCTGCTGCTTTACAGGAGCCTCGGTGTAAA
Source organism: Pavo muticus (assembly GCA_016647715.1). NCBI lineage: Eukaryota > Metazoa > Chordata > Aves > Galliformes > Phasianidae > Pavo > Pavo muticus. The sequence continues at coordinate 1,276,076 of JACDJE010000341.1, read as the reverse complement.
TGGATTATGGCGTTTTCAGTGGCAAACCCAGGGGTGTACAGAGTAAGCAAGAGTTCTGTGGGATTGAATCTTGCTTTCTTCAGCTGACATTGTGCACCTGCTCTGGGGCACTGGAAGGGCGTTCTTTGAATCATTCTTCTACAATAGCTTGTGTTTTAGGATGCATGGAGTGGATCTAGCCTATAAAATATCATAGAAGAAAAGTCTGATTAGCTTTGCAGCTGTACCTGTAGGCTCAGTGGTCTCTGCAGTCCAGAGTCTTCTCAGAATGGCCGTAATAATGACAGAACCTTTGCTTGTAGGGAGTAAAGCGTGCCTGTTGTTTCTCTGGAGTACTATCCTGATGTGCATGGTGTACACTACATCTGTAATTATGAATTATTTATTCAGGTTATATGGATTTCCAGCTGGAAGTATTGATGCTTTGCATAGCTAGTTGTTGATGCCTTTCAGCCCCTCTTTCTTTGTATCATGCAAAAAGGATATTTTACATCCTGACTAAAATTGGTTGGTGTTTTCCCCTCCTTAGTCTAAAGGATTTGTATTGGCTTTCATGGCTATGGTGCTTATATTCCTCTTGGTGAGTTTAAAGCATTTGGAACTCCAATGGAGTTGTTATCTGTCAAAGTCCCCTAGCATGAGAGAAGAGCAGAGATCTCCCTGTGATGGGACCTTTATTGTCTGCAAGTGCTTTCCTTGGTTCTCTGCAGCAGTTTCCTTGAGGAGGAGCATTAGCCTTGCAGGCTCTCTCTGCCTGTCCACTTGCTGACAGGAAGCAAAGGAGGTTTATTTGCTTGAGTTTGTAATTCAGTAATTCAATTGTGCTTCACTTCTGGTTGTGCAGGAGGCAAAAGGGTGGAGTCCTTCCAGGATCCTTGCCTAATGACATCCTTGTTCATGAAGTAATTATGCTAAAGTATTAGGATATGGTACAAGCCCTTCTCTGAGGGCAGCTGTGTTGCGTGAGCTCGGTTAAACCATCAGGGTGTTTTACTTTGCTGTTTGATGTGCTGCTGTGAACTTCCAGCCTGATCAGAACGGCAGTAGAACAGAGTTGGTTCTCCCAGCTTTCTACAGTTGACTCCTTAAGTAAGGCAGCTCAACACGGGGGAGATGGGTAGAGAATGTGTGAGATATTGACTAAATCTGTGCTTTCCCTACATGTCACTGTGTGAAGGCCAAGCACCAGACAAAACTGGGCTGTTTTTTGCTATGCAAAGCCTCATTTCCCCCGTTTTTATCCCAGCCATCTCTGTGCAGCAAGGCCACTTCAGTGATTCTGCCTTTGCATATGCATGTTCAAACTCTTGCTTCCTATTCCCAGCCTGAAAGAAAAACAATCTACAGAGGCTTTATTAAAGAAAACAAGCGCGGTGGTGGAGTGTCCTGGTGCCAAAGATATCTGCACAATGCTGCAGCAAGATATCTCATGTTTCCAATTAAAGTTCCGTGCAATATAAACAAGTAGTGTTACCAACAGCCTGATAAAATCCACTTGCATTGTTTTCATTGTTCTTTCCCAGAACTCATCAAGGGAGATAATGATTCTGTCAGCAGATTCTCTTGACAGTCTTGTTTCTCCCAAGGCTGTAGCATGAGCAGTTTATCTGGATAGAAACATCTCCCCTTTGCTGCCATCCTACGGCAAGTTGCTGCAGCAAGTATGATGCAGGGTGAAGGTGCAATATGAAATGCTGTCTGAAGAGGGTAGCAGAGGTCACTCGCTTCTCTTTTCAGTGTTAAACAGATTCTTCACCTTCCTTCCACACTTCCTAAGGAAAGGCCATCGGGTTGGTCTTGTTACATCATTCCTACTGGGGTGAATTCCTGCGTGTCACGTTGCTGCACAAAGATCCAGGTACTGATGGCTTACCCTTGGTTTCTTTTCCAACTTGGTATTTATTCTTCTGCTGGTTATATCTCTGCCTTGAAGCAGTAATTGTGAGAAATCAGAAGAGCCAACTTAATGGGGATGGCTTTAGTGGGAGTTCCTGCTCCCTCCCAGAGGGACGTTCAGAAGTGCTTTGTGACCCTGCGGCAGAGTGCGTCCTTCCTTCCCTGGTGTTGGGCTGTCCAAATGGTCTGTGCTGTGTGTTAAATCATTAAAATTGTATCTGTGTTCCAAAATACTGCCTCTTCTCGTGTTTTTCCTTGATCTACAACAGAACTTGATTTCTGTCATTTATAATAATATTAATATCAGTAAAAAATGGCAGCAGCTCGCATCCAATGAGGAGGCAGGTATGATATTTGGCTATCCCAGTTTGGAAAGAGAAACCTATGGCAGAAGAGCAAAGTAGTGATCACTGTAGCTGCTTTGGCTGAACTTGAGTCTTTGGCCTTGAAGGCACTCGCTGTGCTGCTCTGTTAGGGGGGTGCTGGGAGAACTGGGTTAAGAATTCTTAACGTGGTGGACTGGAGTTCTGGTTTGAGGCCCATACAAAACTTCTGATGAGCTGGGGTCGTGGCTTCCACATCTGCAGCCTCACTCGTAGTTGCAGTTTGTCACTTGAGCTCCTTTCAGTGCTGGGGCTCTAATCACTGAGGAATTACAGGCCAACTAAGTGAGGATTAGTGGATTCTGAGTATAAAGCAAATCCTCAACGCGAGTCTTACTTCTGACATGCTTTCAAAAGGCAAATGCTGTTCTGACTGTCCTCGTCGTTTTTCTGGACAAGCTTGAGCTTTAGGGTCTGTTCTGTCTTGTGCTAGTCGCTTAAACTGCCAACACACTGGTTGCTTTAGCTTAGCTCCATCATGTGGTATTTGTTCTTTGGTTATTCTAGTCTGGAAAAGTTGGGGGAGGAGACAAAAAAAATTCTCTAACTCAGCAAGTTCAACAAATATGGAGTGCAGCAAATTATTGGTGCTTTAATTAGGGCCCTCTACGTTGTTTTACGACGTGGGGCAAACAACTATGTACAGAAGAGGGAAAAATGCCAACTTCAAAACCTGCGGGGAGTGATGTGAGAGTACACACTTCATTTTTTGATCAATATCTGCTTAAAAAGGCAGTTCTATCTAATATTTTCAAAGAAATCTGACTTGTGGTAACGTGTGTTGTCTACGTGATGATTTCTGTTTTTGAGGCAATCAGGTTACAAGAGATTTTCCTCAATAAATCATTGTTCTTAGTAGTTCAGAAGTATAGGTCTTAGTCCAGAATTCTCAGGATGCCTTCTGACTGAAGTATGTTTGTTGCTGTGACCTGCTGTTTCACCTTGCAGCTATTGGGCAGATCAGTATGATGGGAAAAGTTGTTTCACCAGAGGTGTAATGACAGAAGGACCGGGGCAATAGAAAGGTGCTATAAAGGAAGGGAAGAAGATTGCTCACCTGCATCAGGAGATTCCAGGTTCAGAGGGGAAAGCTCCACCAAGGAGGGATCTCCAGGAAGAGATCCTTCCCCAGTGGCAGTCAGCCCATCAATGGGGTCTAAGAGAGGTGCAGCCAGGCTCCACCCCTTCCTATCACACAGCTGAATTGCCTTCACCTGTGCTCCCAGGGCTGACGGTTTCTTTCCCCAGGTGCTCCATCAGTGCTTCAGGCCCAGACTCCACAGTTCCTGTACACACCTACAGTGTAACACAAAGTCACAGAGCAGAGAAAACTAAGAAATTATTCTAGCTGAGAAGCTTGTCTTGTAGAAGCCCTTCTAGTGCATATTTCAGTTAAGAGAATAGAATACAGATTATAGCTGCTGGAACTGGAGGCAGGTGTTGGTTCACCTGTAGTTTTCTGTGGGCGAGATTGCAATTAATCTGTTTCTGTTATTAATGGTTGAACTCAGGGCTGGCAAATGATTTCTTGCCAGTTGAACAAAGCTTCCAATGAAACACAGCTCACACTTATCCAACACATTCTCCATCTCTCTCGACGCACCTACAGGGTGGGAATCAAGGTGAATGTGGTTCAGATGCCAACTGTTTACGTTTGTTCCTGCCCTGCACAGAATCTGTTTAAGTTCCTTGGAGCCAGAAGACAACTCTGCTCAGGTAGTTCGTATTGCTTCTGATAATGGCTTCGCATGAAGCATTTAATGTGCCTTTTGGTATGAGTAGAACGGCTTGGGTTGGAAGGCAACAATCACCTATTTCCACCTGCTGCCATGGGCAGGGCTGCCAAACACTGCACCAGGCACCAGCTCAGGCTGCCCAGGACCGTATCCGTGGCCTTGGGCACCTCCAGGATGGGGTACCCACAGGTCTGTGGGCAGCCTGGGCCAGCACCTCACTGCCCTCTCAGTGGAAGATTTCCCTGGCATCTAATCTACATCTCCCCTCTTTAAGTTTTAAACCATTCCCCCTTGTCCTACCGCTACCTACCTGTGTAAAAAGTTGATTTCCTCCTGCTTATAAGCTCCCTTTAAGGATTGGAAAGAGTAATACTGCCTTCCATGTGTGTAGGAAGTGACGGTGTTGGGAGAAGTGGGTGAAGATAGGCTGAGCACCTGACTTAGAGCCAACGTGACATCCGAGGCTGTAGGCATGTGCGTCCATTAGCTTTGTGACACTGCTGGGGCTGCGTGCCCGTCAGTCCCAGCTGCTGGAGGTCTCATGGAGATGAGCATCAACAGCCCCTGACTGACATCAACCCCGACGTGCTGCTTTGTCTCAGCAGGAGATTTGCTTACTTGGAGCTTCCTTGGTCTGACTGCCTGCTGTGGTGTTTTGGTTAAAACAAGCCTCCCGTATTCTAAGATGTAAGGAACAGGAACACCAAACCGTCCCCTCACACCTCTGCTTTCCTCCTCCCTTTCCCATCTGCTCCACCAAGAGCTCTGTTTCTGCTCTTTGCCCCACTGCCACTCTAAATCCACTTTCATTTTCCTGCTCTGGTTCCTCTTGATGTTTTTTTCCCTCAGGCCCTTACATCTTCTCTCCCTCCCCCCCGCTTTGCTTTGGGTCCATCTCACTGAAGGCTGAAACAGAACAGCAGGAATCTTCACTCCTAGAGGAGATGTTCCTTTTCCAAGTAAGCAAAGGTATTGCAGCACTCTCCCTGCTTGTGAGGCAACAGAGTACCTCTATTTTGATCCCTTCTTTTCAATTTCTCTTCACCCCACTTTGATCAGGCACTAGCTGTTGCTCCCCATTTTCTCAGCCTGCCTTTGCTTTGAGTATTTATGCAAAATTCCATGGCATCATGGTTGCAGTGTGTGTTAAAAGGCACAATGACACCTAACCAGAGTTCTGGGAGAGAAAAGCAGGGCTCTCCCATGCTGTCATGTGGGGTGGGAAGCAGAGCAGGAGCTTTGCTGCTTCTCCCGTGTGTCCCCTAGGAGCTCAGATCTGGGTCCCATTGTGCAAATACTTCTCTGATGTATGGGTTTGTATGTGGTTTAATGGGCCAAAAATGGCACCAGCATCAGTTATGTCAGAATGAACCCAGATGAGCTGCACTCGTGGACCTCCCTCTCGCTGTACGGAAGCCCAGCCCTATGCTGAGGAGTAATGCCACAGAAGTTAATACACATGTGGCACTTGGGACGACTTTTTTCCTGTCCTGTCATGTCTGTAAGTTCAAGCTGGCTCTATCTGCACCATGTGTATTCCTGTTGGTGAAAGATTTGCAGTTGGAAGTGAGATGAATCAGTGATGCCTCCCTGGAGGCATTCAAGGCCAGGCTGGATGTGGCTCTGGGCAGCCTGGTCTGGTGGCTGGCGACCCTGCACATAGCAGGAGGTTGAAACTGGATGATCACTGTGGTCCTTTTCAACCCAGGCCATTTTATGTTTCTATGATATGATTCTATGATGCACGAAGACAAGCATGGTGTTAAACCCAAACTTTCATTGGTTGCAGGGGAGGTCCACTTCTCACACCACAGTGAGCTTAAAAATAATTGAGAGGCTGTGCTTGTTTATTGTCTGGAGGTGAGTACTGAAGTCATGGTGCTTTAAGTTCCTCTTTACATCTGTAGAGGTCTCATTTTTCCTTTCTGATTTGAGAGCTGAGGTTTCTGTGTGTCTGCCTTACTGCAACAAATGAGACTCGTGAGCTGGCAACAAGGAAAGCCCTGTTATCTCTGCAGTGTGAATACAAAAAAATCCAACTGCGCCCTGTAGGAGCATGGCTTTTTTCTGTGCAGCAAATAGAAAGTCCTTTGTGGTTTTGGCTTTGGCTATTTGGTGGGGAGGCAGCAATACAAGTAATAGCTATGGAGGATCTGTTAAAGAACTGTAATTGTTAGGAAATCCTGAGTCCTGAAACACAAAGTATAGTGGGAGCTGGTGGAATTGTTTGGAATGCCATAAGTGCTGTAAGCTGTGTACAGACAGAGAGCTTTGCACCTCCTCGGGCTTCTCCTTGGCTAGGTTTCATAGGAAAGCAGATATATTTTGTCCTTAAACCAGGGTTTGCAGTGGAAACACTGCCACAAAGCAGGCCATTAAAACAAATCAAGCCATCTATCTGTGAGGCTCAGTAAAACATTGCGTGATGTGACACTGTATGCAGTTGTCACTGCCCTGCCACATCAAGGTTAGAGTGGGAAGGTGAGCGGCTGGCACTCGCTCCATCAAACAGAGATGTTGGTTTTGCAGGTAGCCCAGGCAGGGTGAGGCCTGCACGCTCTGTTGCTTCCAACAACCGGATAATGAATATGCTTCCAGAATTCGTGTTTCTCGCAGCGGAAGCTGCAGCTGCCTGTGATCTGTGTCTCTGTCAAGGCAAAGTGAGGTGTAGTTAATTCAGGTCTGCACAGCAGAGATGTATTGATCAGGGCTCTCCTTCCCATGGCTGGATGTCTGCCATCGCAGTGCTGGGGCGATGGATCAAACTGGGATGGCAAAAACAAGGACATGTTGCCTCAGTGCTGGAAGTGAGAGGCTGTACTGGGCAGCTTCAGTGCTGAGCCTCGGCAGCTTCAGAGCAATTCTGCTCCAGCCTTCAGAGGGTCAGGAAGACACAGAAATCAAGGAAAAGGGCGCATCTTGTGCATGTCATTGCAAATACACTGCGTGAGTAGCTATAAGGTTAAAACCATGGATTCCACGTGAGCAGCTCGTGCTGGATCACAGGATTTCAGGCAAAAACGGGCAAAACAAAGACCTGTTCGTGGCATCTGGGTGGAGTTACACGGAGCTGCTTGCAGAAGTACTGAACGTTGCAAGAATTAGGTGGAGCTTCCATCCTCAGTGCAACCCATCGCTCTTGTCAATGTCATCTCCCTCAGCCGTGTTTACTGCAGCACACTTTTTGTCTCATCACCGTGATTATATCAGCTCCCGTGGTTGTACTTTCACCTCATTACTGAAATAAAGTTAACATTAATGAGAGTCATGCAGCTAAACCTTTGCTCACCTCGCTGGAAATTTATTCTAATGATGAAAGGGAGATGCGTGTGGATCTGTGTAAAGCCAGCTTTTTTCCCACCCCCACCTCACTACCTGCCGTGTGTTAAGTAAAGTATTTTGTTAACAAGTGCAGATGATGCAAAAGAATCCAAGTACATTATCCAGCATTAGCGAGGACAAACGATACTGGTTAAACACTGGTCTGCTACGCAATTCCTTTATGACTGAGGGTTCAGTGTTAGTGCTGTGTCTGGGAAGGGTTTCCTCTGCCTGGCTCCCACAGTAAATTAGCTCTAAAAGCACCTGGAGATGCTAGGGGTTATGCTAGGAAAGCTGAAGTTATTACCACGTGCTACAGTACTTGCACCTATAAATGAGGGGTAGCATCGAGAGAAAGGTGGGAATTGTTTACAAAAAACACGGCGAGGCTTCGAGCTGAAAGGAGAAATGTATCTAGATAAGCAAAAGTTAATGAGATGTAATGTGCATGGCGCATGCGCTGAGTGAAGAGGTTCCTGAGATCCCTTTTCTGATCAGAATTTAGGTTTACCACAAGAGCAGCCACGCTACTACTGGTTGCTGCGAGGGAAGACATTTCAGTGGAGATGGCTCGGCTTTTTGGTCTCCTGTCGGTTTGTTTGCTTTTAGTTTTGGTTTGTTCATCTGTTTTAGTGAAAGATTGGAGAGAAGGGATTCTCTTTTCATTCGATCCTATTGCACGCTGCTGCTGTGACCTGGTTCTGTGCTGTCCGAGGCCACAGCACAGCTTAATGGGAAAGGTACTACTGTTGACTGAAAGGACTGCATCCTCTGAATGTGTTACTATTTCATGCTTTCCTTAGATGGTGCCCTTCTTATGCATCAGAGTATTGTGATCTGGATTAGTTTAAGATGACCAAAATGGTTCTTGCAGAAAATTTGCATACTTTTAAAAGAGCTTTTATCACAAAATAAAGATGTCGTTCACTCCAGACAGTGCTGAGAGCAGACAAACCCCTTTGTTTTTGTAAGTATAAAGATATGTCTTGCTAAAAAATGCCTCTGGCTTCTATGGTATACCCTAGGATGCTTTCAGATGCTTGCTTTAGGCTCTCAAAGAAAAAAAGTGATCAAAGAAATACCAATCATGGTTAAATCTGAAGGAGTGAAATGTCGTAGGGATAATCATGCTCTGACCTATTTCAAATTCCAGGCTGCAGGAGTATTTCCTCCCTTGTACAGGTTTGTGATTTGTAGCAGAGAGTTCCCAAGGAGGAGGACGTAGCCGTGTCACCAACAGAGATGCTCTCCGGTAGGAAGGCTGCCCAAGTTAGCCTTTTCAAATGTCAAACTCCTAAGCAAAACAGATAAAGTTGGATCAAGGTAACCCTTTACAAAGGTTGGAGAAATAACATGATCGCCCTTTGGCAGAGGGAAGAAATTGAAATACGGTGTTTAGGACACAGCAGTGTTGACAGGAGATGGAGCACGAGGACTTGGGTACGCATTGCTGATGGTTGGGTTGCTGTCCTGCTCTGCCTTGAGGAGATTCTGAACCTCTCTGTCTGAGGTTGTGGCTGTTGTGCCTGGAAACAGCACTGGCTCATGTCAGTGGTAGCAAACTCTTTGAATTAGTAGGTTGAAATATGCCTTATGAAATAGTTATATGTTTAGTTGGAGAGAATTTTAAAAGACTCTCTTAAACCAGCCTTTGGTATAGACGTGGACAAAATGAAGCAGGATCTGTGTAGGAAAGGCAAATTAAATAATGTTCGGTTCATGTTTCGTGGCCATTCCTCCAGGTCCTGCAAGTGCTCTGTTTTGATAACAGTCTCTGTCAGCTGCAGGTGTTTGCTGCACGGGTTGTTCTTTTCCCTTTCTGTGCACATCTCCCTCTTCTCCCACCTGCTGCCCGGCTTGGCTTTTCCTCATCTCGGTGCCCAGGAAATGCCAGTGTCTGCTTGAATGAGCTGTGCTATAAATCAAAGTGTCATCACTTAGCTGGCAGAAGTGATTTAATTAGAGCATCATACCGTCCCCGGAGCCTCTCCCCACCTGACTGCTAATCGACCTTCATCTGCAGGAGGAAAACGTGGCCCTTCTTAGAACTGAGCTGAGAGACTGAAGGAAAGACTGCAAATTGCAGTTGCAGAGATCAGCCTTGTCACTTGTCTCTGATCTGCAAGCTGCTTCTTCAAATACTGCTGTCCTGGTCTCTTGCAAGCAGTGCTCAACTCCATTTGTAGAGGAATTATTTAGCATCATATCAGCCACCGCTTTCCATCAGAAATGTGTTTGGCTGATGAGACATTTAACAGCATCCATTGTGCATTTAAGTAGTGGAGCAACTTTTTATGTCCTGGGTGCTGCTGCAGCTGGAACGAGCAGTTTATACATAAGTACTTTCTGCGTGCTGTGGATGCACTCCTAGTTAGGTAGTGCTGTGCAGTTAACGCTGCAGATCACTAAGCCAAAAATGGTCAGGCCAGTATGAAATTACAGGGCAGACACTATTAGACATTGCTGTCCTGTGGCAGCTGCTGAATAATTGGTTGATGATTTTTATTCCTTGTGTCATAGTGATGATTTCTGTGTGAGCCAGAGTCCCATTTGAGTTTGGTGTCCCCAGCATGTAGGGCTGCACTGTGGTGATGGGGATCTCAGCCTCCATCCACAGGGTCACGTCAGCAGGAGGGAATTGGAGGAGTGTTGTACATGAGATGATCGCAGTGTGATCATTTCTGCCTTAATACTACAGGCATTAGAGGGTACCCCTCTGCTTTTGGATCCTACAGCAGTGTCTCACTGTGGGTTTTGGGTGAGCCCAACGCTCTGCTTCCTGCTGCTCCTCAACCCGCAGTACGGATGAGTCCGCTACAGCAGCGCCCTTCAGTGCCATCCTTGCACTACCTGGTGTTGCACAAGGACAGCCTCAGGGCTGGGTGCTCTGCAGTCTGACCGCAGTCATTGCCATGATGGTTAAGCAGCTGTTTCCTTTGCAAGTCCATAATTTTGAGGGTTTATTACACAGGCATAAAAGTCCTCTCCAGGCAGAGATCTGGCAGACACAGCCCAGCCAGGGAGCCGTTGAATCATTTGTTAGTTTGCTTTGTTTTGCAACTGCTGGGCAATTTTTTGGGAGTATTTTGTGTAGTAGGCAGCAAAAGACACAACTGCAGTCATTCCCAATTGTCTGCCATTAAGGTCATTTATTTTATGACTGGTCATTTATGATTTATTTAAAGAAACAAATGTAGATTACTATATTAAAAGCATTTCCCATGTAAACACACGCAGTACTCAAATAGGAGCTTCTTCCAACACTTCACTGATCTTGTTTAATGCATGTGCTTTATTTTGCTTAATTCCCACAAACTGCTGCTCTGTGATTGCTTATTGCTGGCTCTGTTGTTTTCTGCTGGGGCACTCTGGTGATTCAGTAGACAAAGGCAGCACTCACTGCGTAGATTTGCTGCTATTTTTGTTCTTTCCCCAGCTTTGTTGACAGAAGTGAGATTCTGAAGCAGGCTGCATTAATTCTGTCTCTTCTTAGGGATTTGAACTGAGAACTTTTAAGGCTGTGGAATTACTGCAGGGTTATCCCAATACAAACAGTAGCAGTTTGTGCCTATTGAAGGGAAGCTATTTATTTAGCTGTTTATTAAGGAGATGCTGTTCAATAGGACGTGAGTAAATTTGATCTCTGAAAGGAAACGTGTCCTCAGGCTTTCTAAAATTCTACAGCTTCCCTTATTTCTAGTGTTTAAGCCACACCTGATTTAAAAGCGAGATGTGCCAATACCCAACAGATGCCAAATAAAACTCTCTCCCTTTGTAGGATTTAGCTTGGGGCACAGGACTGAGCCTTGTTGTAAGGATTACGCTGCAGGTGAGTGAATGGAGCCCTTCCTTAGCAGGTGGTTGGATGTGAGTGAATGTCATTGCTGACAGACACTGAGCTTTTAAGTGCTACACCTGTGTGTTGTGGTTTCTGTCCTCCTAAATAACACTGACAATAAAAACAGAGTTGTCACCTGTCCAGTTCCCACCCTGTGTTGAAAAATGTTTTAAGGACTTCTTTCACAGTGGGGAAAGGAGCTGTGAGTATATTTTCATCTCACCTCTTTGGTGAGCCTGAAATGTAGCATAGGGAAGAGCTGCACAGGTGTTATATGCTGAGAAGAGTTGCTAGTTCTTCATCAGTGACCTGGACGAAGGGATGGAGTGCACCCTCAGCCAGTTTGCTGATAATGCAAAGCTGGGAGGAGTGGCTTACACACCAGAAGGCCATGCTGCCTTCAGCCAGGCCTGGACAGGCTGACAGTTGGGTGGAAAAGAACCTCATGAGGTTCAAGGAAGTCCTACACCTGGGGAGGAATAACTGCACACATCAGTACAGGTTAGGGGCTGAGCTGCTGGGAAGGAGCTCTGCAGAGAAGGACCTGAGTGTCCTGGTGGACAGCAGGGTGACCATGAGCCAGCAGTGTGCCCTGGGGGCCAAGAAGGTCAATGGTGTCCTGGGGTGCATTGCACAGAGCGTGGCCAGCAGGTCAAGGGAGGTTTTCCTCCCCTCTGCTCTGTGCTGGGGAGGCCACATCTGCAGCACTGTGTCCAGTTCTGGGCTCCCCAGTTCAAAAATGACAGGGATCTCCTAGAAAGAGCCCAGCTGAGGGCCACAAAGATGGTGTGAGGCATGGAGTATCTCCCTGATGAGGAAAGACTGAGAGCCCTGGGGTTGTTCAGCCTGGAGAAGAGAAGGCTGAGAGGGGATCTGATCAATGCCTGTAAATACCTAAGGGGTGGTGTCAAGCGGATGGGGCCAGGGCTCTTTTCAGTAGTGCCAAGCAACAGGACAAGGGGCAATGGGCACAAACTGGAACACAGGAAGTTCCATCTGAATGTGAGAAAGAGCTTCTAGACATTGACGGTGACACAGCCCTGGAACAAGCTTCCCAGAGGTGGCAGAATCTCCTCCTCTGGAGATATTCAAGACCCACCTGGATGCTTTCCTGCTCAACCTGCAGTAGGGACCTGCTTTAGGAGTGTGGTTGGACTAGATGACCTCCAGAAGTTCCTTCCCAACCCTAAGATTCCATGATTCTCATGTCTCACCCTTGAGGTTGGAGCAGTATGAGCAGACATTTGTGACCAGAAGATGCTGCATAGAGGAGCGCACAGAGCTGTGGGCTTGCACCTTCTGCGTGCCACCAGGACCCTTCAGCTGCATCCAGGGCTTCTCGTGAAAGCTGGCTGCTGCACAGGCAGGAAGGCTTGTGCTTTAGAACAGGCATCCCACACTTCTGTTATTGGTACCACGACAACCACTGGGTCAACCAGAAGTTCGTGAGTACTTACTGATGGGATTCTCCTATGTGAAAATGTCTCATCGAAAACTTTCTCTCTACATATTATTATTTTTACAAGAAAATGACTTCTTGACAAAATGAAAAATAGATAAATCAGTTTTGATTGAAGACAGACATTTAACATTTTTCCTTAAGATTCGTATGTTATACAAACTTGCTCCAAATAGCAAACAAGCAGAAGAATAAGCCTTCTTTTCCACAAAGAATTTTCAGACGGATGGACAACACACACCTGGGAGAGGATCGGGCTGAGAAGAAAGCTGCCCTTTCTGCGGGGATTGGAGCAGAGGGCCGTCATTTCCAAAGGGATCAGAAAAGCGTGCTCGTTTTTATTCCCCCCGTGGCTGCCTCTCGTTCTCATTTCTGTGTGTGTATTAAGTGGCTCTTGCTGAGTTCTGCGTTGAGATGTGTCACTGTGATAAATCACTTTTAGTGGAGATTGTATTTTTCCTCCAAATGAAGCTGCCAGCAGGAAGCATTTTAGCAGCAGCAAGTGGCTGCGACGTTCTCTCTCTCTTCACCTCCCTACCCCACCATTATTCAATAAATCTGAGTACCTTACTTGCACAGGACCATGCTTTCTAATGTGGAGGAAAAATAACAGGGGTTACAAAACTGTCAGCACTGGTCAAGGTTCTTTATAGAAGTAAATCTGTTTTTTCCCCGCCTTGCTTACATTCGAGGAGTCCTGGGTTCCTTCTGGTATTACCCAGTGGAACTCTGAGCCACGCAACAGCCCAGGGTTGCCTGAGATCCAATGCAGAAAAACATCCTCCATTCGCTCTGTACATCACAGAGCCATTCTGCATGTTTCCTAACTTCTTACAGAGAGTTTTGGTCCTCTGTAATCACTCCAGAGCTGGGGAGCTGTTGAGTAATCTCACCTGTTTGGTGGTGAGGGGACCTTTGTCCCCCTAAATTTGTTCCTGGCTGCTTACCCACTGTCTGTTGTTACGCTGATATTGTCACTGGTCTGACCCCTAAGAAATCCCACTGTCATTATAGGAAGTACTGCATCTATTTGTAGTAAGATAGAAGTACAAAAACATCATTACAATAAAAATCCCAATTCTTCATCTTTCATATTTCGAAATGTTAGCAACACACAAATATTGACCACAGTTTTTTTTACTTTTTAGGAGTCTTATCAGGGACACTGAAAGCATTACTAAGTTTGTTTGGATTTTGGCAAATTGTTCATTGATTTTGACTTTTTTTTTTTGAGGAAATCAATTTGATCAGCCTCAGAAGTGCCAGCATTTAGCAGCACAAGGAATGTGTAATAGGTTTCACACTCTGACAGCTCTGGTGCACTTGGCAGCGGCTCTGTAGGCTAAGGTTTTATTCCCCAGGAAACAGCTGGTTGAATCCCAGCTGGAACCCACAGCGTAGCAAAAGAAATGGGAATCAGTTCCTCATAGCTTTATGAAATAAAACACCATCTCCTTTCAGAGGTGGCTGGTTCCTGAGGGGTTAAGTCACTCCCTGAAATGACTGCTGTCGTGCTCAGGCTCCATGAGCCCCATGGAGTGGGATATGTATTTACCGGACCTCCCCTTGCTGGTTTCTCCCTCTTGGGACTTGTCTGCTTGTTGTCCTGCTTTGCTTTCTTTCTTCTACAGTTTCTGAACTCACTCCCATTTTTGTTTTCCCTCCAGCTGATCCCTTTGGATGAATGCCAAATGTTTGCCCTTGAAATCCAGTTACAGAAAACCGCTGTGGGTGACAAATCTGTAATTTCATATCCCTACATGAAAGTCAGCTTCAGATTCCAGTTAGCACTTTGTTCTGTTCTTCCTTCCTTTCAAACTTCACATGGCTGGTGGGCACTCAAAAGCCAACATGATTTATCGTTTTCTTTTCTCTTTAAAGAGGTCTGAGAAAACATGAATACGACAATAGGTCCCATTGAAACTTCTTTCCTGCATCTGACCCGTATGTGCACCAGGCACACACTGCTGCTTTTCTGGCTGAAATTCTCACATTTCAAAAGTGAACCTCTTTAGAAAAGGAGGGCAAAAATCAGCTGTATTTCTAAAGTTCATTTCCTGATGTTGGTGCCCAAGTCTCTGTAATTATCACACCCCTGCTATTGTCACCAGCCTATGAAAGTTGATCGCCTCCTAGAGAAATACCTTTAGATATGGCATTATTTTGTCTCGGATGACTGCTGAGAATCATAACAAAGAGAAAAGTTTGTAACTATCAGAAAGATCAACATAGAGAAATATAGGAGGCATCGTGACAAAGGGATGAGCACAAAGGAAAGTATTCGCCCATCCCTGAAGATCTAGGCTTGCAGGGAAAACTCCACAAGGGAGAGATCTCCAACCAGAGATCCTTTCCTAGTAGCAGTCAGCCCTTCAATGAGGTCTAAGAGAGGTGCAGCCAGGCTCCACCCCTTCCTATCACACAGCTGAGTTGCCTTCACCTGTGCTCCCAGGGCTGACCGGGTCCTTTCCCCAGGTGCTCCATCAGTGCTTCAGGCCGGCACTCCACAGTTCCCATACACATGTATAAGTACAGTCTCACAGTGATGAAGAGTGTGGCTTGGTTGTAAAGGAGACTCCTGTTCCTTTGTGGTTACTTGATAAACACTTTTAATTATCAGCATTGTCATTTGCATAATGGAATTGTACAGCTGGCCCCATGCAGTGAACGGCATTACCACATGCTCTGGCAGTACTCATGCATGGGAAAAACAAGAGGAAGATCGCTTGCTCTGAGCAGGGGAAGGGCTTTGCACACTGCAGATGTGGGGATTCCTGCACAGGAGGAAGGGGTTAACTGTGCTGGGCAATGGAACAGCCTGCTGCCCTGTATCAAGGGCCACTCGCTGTTGGTTGCAGGAAGTTGTTTAGGGCAAGCTGTAATTTTTTTCCTTTTTTTCTTTTTTTTTCCCCCCCTATTTTCTTTTTGAAGTCGTGGTTCAAAGCTGTGAGCATAGGGAATGGCTTTTTGACAGAGATCCAAGCATCTTAATGTAACGGTCAGCTGCACTTTGATATCCTGCGGTTTTGGCTCGGGCTGCTGCTCGCCTGTAGCAGAGACGAGCAGACTCCACGCTGCATATTCTCATGTACCAGCATACGCTGAAATCAGAGAGGGCTGTGAGAAAAGATGGATGGCTGCTTTACCTTGAAGGCTATAAACACAGCTGTGTAGATCAGCAGATGGCAGACTACTGCTAGCAATGGGCCGCCAACAATATGAGCCGCTCCTCTTCCCCGTGCTGTTCCAGATGGGAGGCCTCTGAGGGGACCATGCAACGTGCTTGCCTTGCTGTGCTCCCTCCTTGCTGTGCTCCCCTTCTGGGAACTGCTGTTCCCCAGAGATGCACCATTCAAAACGAGCACAGATAGCCAATTTTATTGCACGTGCTTTTTTATGGCTCTCCTTGACCTAGAAGGTATCACCCCCATCTTTGAGCTACCACTGATCTTAAATATGGAATGAGATGCAATAAATGCTGTAATTTCTAATGCAAGATGGAGTTACAAGTGGAGCTTTTGGTCTGCAGAGCCACGGTCAGGGGACGACTTTCAGAGAGAAGGAATGCACCCAAATGAATCTGCTCCATCTGGGGCAGCTGGGGGTTAGCTGCCAGCAAACAGGAGTGCATCTCTCAGAGTGGCATGGGCTTTTTTGGAATAAGTTCTAACATTG
This sequence comes from Pavo muticus, assembly GCA_016647715.1. NCBI lineage: Eukaryota > Metazoa > Chordata > Aves > Galliformes > Phasianidae > Pavo > Pavo muticus. The sequence goes on along the minus strand of JACDJE010000341.1, from coordinate 1,259,768 downwards.
TCCCCTTTCTGAGGTGGTTAACTGTGCATCAGCAAGACCTGTACCTTAGATACTGATCTGCAGCACTGGCTGTTTAGGATGATGGAATGTAAGAGAATTAAATTGATTTTTTGGCTATAGGAGTTGAACGTTTACTTGTGTCTTCCTGGTGTCAGGTTTCCCAATAGGGATTTCTTTCCTGGACGTGCAGAAGGAGAAGTGCTGTATTGTCTGCATTTGGCCAACCTTTGCCATCAGCAGGTGGGGCAGCTCCATGGAAAACTTGGTGATGTCCTGGTTGTGTGCCGGCCACTTCACCAGCTGCCTGACTGCCTCCATGTCCTGGCTGAGGGAGCGCAGGAATAGATGGGGAACTATGAGGAAGGATTTGGGGCTGTCAGCCACCTCCACAGAGGTGACATTCATTTTGACTGACATTATTCTGTGCTTTCCAAGTGTACAGCAAATGAAACAAGCAGCAGGGGACGAATATTCCCACCAATCATCTTATGTTTGTATATGCTAGCTGGAACATAAGAATCCTTTTGGGGTGAAAGGAGGAGAACTGTGGAGGATTTCCTTTATGATACCATACAAGTGACTCCTTCCAGTTAAAACCCAAGGCCCCATGAAATGACTTTGTCAACAGGCTGCGTATTGGCATGAAACCAGGAGATAGTTGTCTCTTCTACAGCCTGCTAGGTCTTTGTTTCTGGTCTCCCAGCAGATAGCCACTTCAGGGCCGGGAGAAGTTTCAGAGTGAATGCTGAGCAGCCACCAGGAGTCCTTGGGAATTTTGCTGTCACACGAGCAATTGCAAACACCTTGTTCCTAAGCACAGCTGGTGAGGATGCTCTGATGTAACGCTCTGATGTAAGAACACCACGGTTGACCACTCAATGTACGTTAGTTCCCACAGAAATTTTCCTGCTAATCCTCCCTTGTGAGATTAAAAAACCATAATATTTCAGGGCTTTCCTCTTCTTGAAGGCTTTTCAAATTCACTGAACAGTATTTTCTTGCAAAGACATTTTCAGATGACTTCTTGAAGCCAAAATCTCAACAGATACTGAAGAGGACTCAGTATGAATTTGCACGTTGTCTGGAGTCGTCACTGTTTTGACACAAACATTACAGCATTTGGAAAAGGAGTTTAAAGGCATAATTCCTGCACAAAATGCAGTATTAAGGGAATTAGTTATTGAGTTTACTGTTGAGATTAACGTGTTAAGTTTATTAATGACCTGGAAAAATCGGACCATAAGCTTTCAAGATTTGTGGATAAAAGCTATGGAGCTTGTAATGTCATGCAAAGATAAGAGAGTCACTGGGACAGCCAGCGTGATAGCAGATGAAATTTCATTTGGCTACATGTCGAGTACTACGTGCAGGCAGAAGTGATCTAAGCATTTTGTATGTAATATGCTGATGGATTTCAGCAGAAGAAAATACTGAGCAGTCCTCGCAGATATTTGGTTCAAAAAGATGTCTACCAAATAAGCAGGAATTGTAGAAAAACACTGCATTAAACACAAACTTGCTGGATGTTCCTTAGGCAGTTAGTTGAAATCTTCAAGTGTGCAACAGATATTTTATTTCATTTTATATAATAACTTCCGTGTATTATATAGCATTTTCCTTAGGTTACTTTGTCATGGATGATGGAAGTATTTGTTTTAGAAGAGATTATTTGCGTACCAGCATCACAAACCACGAAGGCTTCCTAGCTAGTGATCTGCTTGTGGGTAAGTATTAAACACAGCCCTTCAGGCTCTGTTTCTTCCTTACTTCCATTAGTTTGTGTCACTCTGGCTGAAAGCAGTTTGGGTGCTTTGGTGGTGTCTCAGATGAGCAGCAATAACAGGAGTTCCAGGGTAACAGGCCCTGAGCCATACTTAGGTCAGCACGGAAGGGGTTCGGATCTATGCCATGAGTGACCAACCTTTTGGCTTGCCTAAGCTGTGTTGAGTGAAGAGGAATTGTCTAGGGCAGCATCAGTGAACACTGATCTGAAACAAGATGATCTTGGAGGTCTTTTCCAGTCTTGGTGATTCTATGATTCCATGAAAGTAATGCCTCCTATTTATTTCTATGGAAACTACCAAAGACACCAGGAGCACAGTGACACTATTTAATAGAGCAAATTATTGGCTACAAAACACTGCTTTTCAACACAATCACCACCATTAGATCTGCATTTTCACCAGCAATGAACATGGGCTGCATGATGTGCTCATAACAATCTGCACCAGTGGAAGTGACCCACGTGGCCCTTGGGCTGGATATGCCTGATCTCTGCCATCCAGAGAAGCAAACTCTGAAATATTTCCAGTCTAATAGAAATCCCACACATCAGCAGAGAAGCAATGCAAGCTGCTGTGTGATCGCCCGGAAAGCAATCTGCAATGATTACCTTAGGTCACAAAAGCAAACCCTTGGGAAGTGATTGGCTTGTACCTAAAGATATTGTCACATCTACACTGGAAATGAGATAGCAGGGAAAAAATAAAGGACACTTTAATATTGGCTCTTCTTGCAAAGTTAATATGAAATAAAGGTGAAATCAGATGATAAAGGAGAAGTCTGAAACCAGAGCTCACGTTTTTGTGTGTAAAATCACCTTGCAATAAACACAGCCGTAGTAATCCTCTGAATTCAGGCTCACTGTTGTAAGCCCAAACCTTAGCTCTTACAGAGATGATTCTTCAAACACTGAGACTGAGAAATACCTGTGAGAAGTAACATGTGGGACACCAGTTAAAGCTGCTGCTGTTGCCCAAGCACACCAGAGAGTGCTGCTTTAAAGCACTGGGTTAGCTAATGATGTATGGCATTTAACAGCAAGGGTGAGGCAGTCCTGGGACAAAGATTGCTTTGAACCATGGAGCTGCTCTGAACAAAACCTGAGCCTGTTTGCTGTGCCTGCAGCCTGTCAACCAGTCCTTTGCACCACTCAGGTATATAGTCGAAATAGGATTAATTTTAATTTCTGCAAACAAGCCAATTTTGGAAACGTAACAGAGGGACTTGGCTTGAAGTTTTATAGCTGTTCCTCACCTAATAGAAAATGAGCTGCTTACAGCCAGCCAGATCTGGTTTGGGGATCTGGAGAAACCCATAGCTACAGGCTTACTGATTTTGGGGGAGATCCCAAACAAGCCCATAGCTGTAGGGTTTTCTGCTCAGGCCATGGCTGTTGGGGATCATCCAAGAGCTTCTACCAGCTGGCAGCCTGACACTGATGCAGCTCCGTGTGCAGCAGCCAGCTGATGCAGCCAGAGGGGAGGGCTCTCGCTAGCACCAGAAGTAGCACAGTGTGGGTTGAGATCTGCTCCCATTATCAATTAGCACTTGGGACACTCAGATCGTTAGTCCCTGCACACAGCTGGAACTTCTCCTGGATCAGAAGTCTTCCTCCAGCAATCCCTATCCAGCCACAGGGGAAGAAGTGGTATTGCCATGTGTTTCTAATGAACCCAAGCCTGAGCTTGCTGAGCAGCCTTCCCTCTCCTGCTCACCCAACAGGCAAGCACGCTGTTTCCCTGTACAGAATCTCATGGCAGTTAATCCAGCATCCTGTCCTACTTTATGCTGTTTGACTTCAAGTGCCCTTAGGTTTACTGAACGTGTCTATACTGTCTTAAGTGTCTGCATAGTATGAAGGCTAAATTACAAAAGCAGTTTTGCTGTGGCTGCTGCAAATGCTTGGACGTGCTCCAAGTCCTACTCTGGCATTTAAAAGGGATTTTCCAGGATGTTACAATTCACCCAGCACTATGACTGTGCCAATCCAAAAGCCTTGCTGCCTTCAAAGATACACTACTGCATGTAGTAAAAGTGCGTTCCAAGGCATACAGAGCACAAAAAAGACCAGCTCAGCCAATGGCTCTATTGGCATAGACATTAAACTATCCAGAAATGCATTCTCTGTGCCACTTTCGGGCTGTGTGATCTATTCAGAGCTTCAGTGCTGCTCTGTGTTTGGAAGTTTATGTGATAGTGCCTATTCTTGCATCTGTTTCTGCATGTCTGTGGCATGTGTAGGGTTTTTCACAAGAAGGTGGAATACCCCCTTCCTTTTTTCCCAGTAAATCACAGCATCCAAACCCACCCTCCTAGTCTCAGTGCTTCCTCAGAAGAGAGGGATACAGAGGAATGTGATGTTATGGGGACAGCTCTCAGAGAGCAAAGGATCAGTCTGCTTCTGGTCAAAGTGGAAAAGTAGGGAGCCCATAAGTGGCAGTGGCATGATGTTATTCAAATCTAAATTACTGAAGATTAAAAAAAAAAGGAAGAGAGTAAATATGCTTAGTGCTCAGTAATTTACACACCCCTGCCCTAGTCTGAGTGCTTTACTGTGTCTAGCTTAAAGCAAACTATTCGTAACAGATGGGTCAACGGATGGGTTGACCCAATCTCTACGTATAATACAAAACTGTGCTGGAAGTGAAGTAGAATAGGTACAATTGAAAAGTTTAAATGGAACAAACCAGAATCTCTCTTCAAAATGGCTTATATGTGTTCAACTGTGCTGTTACAGCCCCTGAAAATTTAACATCATTCGAAGAAAGTTGCCTTGTCTTTGCTCTCAGTGTCCCAAATCTTGCTATGAAGGTAAACAACAAGGCTTTCTGGAAAGATATGCTTTAGCCAAACACAAATTACTGGAAGGCTGCAGGCAGTTCTGAGCTGGTGTGCCATTGCGTTACTGGCTCTGTAATGCTAAGCTGTAAGTGCTCCCTGTCTTAATAAGAACAGCAGTGCAGAGAGTAGTAGTTTGTCAGGACAGACCAGCCGGTTCTCTGAGACATAATTAATTGAGTGCTGACAAGCTCAGACATAAAACTCACATAATAAATTAGTTATAGTTCCTGGGTAAGAAGGATGAACTCTGCCACGAGGGCAATTATATGGAATTTCAGCTTCAGGATCACTTCTGCACATTCATGCGTGTTGGGAATCACATATGAATTGTATGGGTCCTTAGGAAAACAGAGAAATTATTAGCATTAAAACAACTATAAATTTTCCAGTCCAAGTGAAATCTAGAATGACTGTTCCAATAACATGTGTTTTTGACAGGGATCTCATTCTGGCCTTAGAAACAAAGCAGCAAGTGTGGAAACCCATTTACTCTGCCACAACTGGACTTCTAATTACTGAATCAATATTTAAAAAACCCCACAAAAATCCAGCAGCCTGACTAGCAGTCACTTGGACAAGGGGGAACAGCTCTGAACTATAAGGGCAGATTTTGATTAGAGCTTAAGCAGAAATTCTTCATTCACGGGGTGGTGAGGTGCTGGATCAGGCTGCCCAGAGGCCATGGGATGGGGCTGTGGGTGCCCCATCCGTGGAGGAGCTCAAGGCCAGGCTGGGTAGGGTCCTGGGCAGCCTGAGCTGGTGGTTGGCAACCCTGCCCATTGCACAGGGCTGGAGCTCGATGATCTTTAATTATAGAATCATAGCCATTCTATGCTTCTATGATACAGAGTTGAGATACATTCTGGCCATTGGTGAGTGGTTTTCAAGCCCAGCAATCACCACAGGAGCTATTTTTCAAGTATTATTTGCTAGTTTCCCATTTGTCTTTGCTTATTTTAATTCTTTCCTTGCTCTATATCCATTCTGACCACATTCAACTTGCACTCAACATATCTGTGCTTTTATGTTGGCGGGTGATTTTACTGATGCAAGCAAGATAAATGATTGAATTTTTCTGTTTTAAAATCCATTCCATTGAGGTTGGAAGGATCCTAGAAGAGCTAGTGACCCTTACAGAAGAGTTGTCATTTCACCAGCAACAACCCACAACTCGTCTCTGAAAGGAATTGCCTTCCACGCTTCAGATAATGAAGAACATTGTTTTATTTGCTTTCGTATAAGCAGCAGAACAGCTAAGATACCAGCTAAATATTTTCTCTAATTATACAAGGTCTAGAACAATTTTCCTTATTGGCTTACACTATAGTTTAGTTTGGGCTGTTAAAGTAAGGAAGCTAAATAAATGGCAGGGAACGGAAAGACCTGAAAGAACACAAATAGAAGATATGTCAAGAGTAGCAATATTTCATGTTTCATAGTGTCACTGAAATACACCAATGCTGAAGGGAGAGAAGGTGACAATGCAACTAACGTGCTGTGAATATTATCCGTGGGCAGAATCCTAACCAGGAATCTGGGGCAAATGGATACTCAACACTGAACGTACCGCTGGATCCTCAGCGTCGGAGCAGATGGTGCTTCAGCTTTTTAGATCCCAGCCAAATAATCTATATGCTAAACAAAAGCGTAAGTGGTGGAGAATAAGGTTCAAGATGGAGGAAGAAAATAGCAAATGCAAAGCACTTGGGCACTGCTCAGGTTTGCAAGTAATTTTACTGAGAAAAGAACAATTATGTAATTGAAATTAAATGGAGTCCAGGACATTATTAGAATTAACATCTACATTGATTAGATGAGTTGCTGACAGCAGCAGCAGCTTTGCTGGGCTATTAGTCTTGCACTCTTGTTTGACGTTTTAAAAGAAAATGATGAATGCCACCAAGTTATTTGCCATTATTTGTATGAGGTAAGAGAGTTCGCTCGACGGATTTCAGATCTTATAGATTAGTGGGAAATCTTTACTGCTTATCTTGCGTGGAGGCAAGCCTAATTTGTTTCTTTACTGTGGTTCCACCACCAAGAACTTGTCTACTTACACCTTGAGCTAAAACAACAAAAAGCAGTTTTGATTGATGCGGACATTTATTTCAATGCAGATCTGCGTGTTCATACCTCTTTTGGCTGCCGTATCTTAAAACTGGCTGAATCCCAGTTTGTGTGTAGATGAACCTCAATAGCTGTCTTGCACAGTGCTTTTCTAATGCTGCGTGTTTTTCATGCATTTTGAAGGCTGTGCAGCTGGACGCTTGGCTACAGCTCTCCTTTCAGGAAGCGATCTCCTGTTCCATGTCTGGCACTGTGATGCTTCTCCTGGTGCCAAGGAGGAGGCAGCGGCCGCTCTGCTGTGTCCTGGCAGGAGTGTGGGGCACAGATTGGTGGTGACCTCTGGTGGAATCAAATAATTGCCATGGAATTGATCCAGTCGTACAAGGGCACACTCCGTCCCCTCGGTCCTGGCTCTTCCAAGCTGCTGTAAAACCTCTTGAAAAGGAAATGTTCTCTGCTGCACATAGAGACAGATAAGTAATTCTAATTAGGTCTACCAGACTAAACACTTTGAGTTCGGCATGTATTATCGTGTGATTCTTAAAAGCCAGAAGAAATTTGGATTTAGTAAATGGGTTTCAACATAAGGTGAGTCCTCTGATTGGCAGTAATCAGTGCATGTGAATCATCACCTGTCTAATGGCAGTTAGAGGCAGAGTAGACAAAGGGAAATTACATTCCCCAAAGGCTGATGTGGAGTTAGGCCCTGTGCCTCACCAAGCACCCGAGCACTGCGTTAACTGCTTCCTCACCCCTTGTAATATTCTCTGCAGCCTTCTTGCTTTTACCCACTTTCTCTGCTCTTGCATTCCTGCCCACTAAAACACACACAAAAAGGACCCACAGCAGCCAGTTGACACAGCCCCAGCACCTCTTCCTCCTCAGGACTCAGGCTGTGCTGCTGTTACTGCTGCTGTTCTTATCTGCTTTGCTCTCCTTAGGCCACAAGCTGCTGTTCTGCCCAGAGACCTCAGAAGCTGATTAAGTAAAAATACATTTTGAATATATGAGCATTGCATCACTAGAGGGCATCCCACACCTCGCCACAGCCAGCAGCGAGTACCAGGGGGCCATAGGACATGCACACAGGGTCCCTCTGCTCCGTCCTGCTCCCTGGCCTTTCTTCTGCACCTAAAACTGATGGAAGAAGGGTGCAATTTTCCTTGCAAAAGAGTGATACGTGTATGGAGTCTGTACTGTAAGCGCTGTTGTACCAGTACCAAAGTGTTACAGACTGCTTCTGCTCAGGATCAGTTGTTGACATCAATCTTACATGTTGTACCAGTGGAAATTGATCTGTACACACGTATACACACATAGGTGAGTAGGAATTAGTTTGACTAGACTAAAATAAATACAGTGATTTATTCAGTTTACAAAGAGTGATAAGACTGAATGTGTAAGCCAATGAGAACCCCTTTCCATCCCAGCTTTCCACGAGAGGTGTCAGGAAAACCCTGCCTGCATCCCGGGATCTCAAGCTCTGTGGCAAAGAATGCAGTGCAATGTTCTAAGTGGGACATTAAGAAAAAAAATAAAACATAGATCCCAGTAATGCAGTGAGAGAGAAGGGGGAGGCTGAGGGCAGCGTTGTTTTACAAATGTCTGTGTTGAGACAGTAACCGGAGACAGAAACCCAAGGCACGGTGGGGTTCCCAGAGCACACATCTGCCTCCCAGCCCGTCTCCCCAGAGCTGAGATCTTCAGGACATGGCTGGATGCCTCTGCTCTCAGGCAGATCCTCAGGTCCACTGTTGGGTCCCCAAGAGAGAATGAAGGAAATGCCTTTGCAGCCATTGAGCAGGCCAGTACGGACCTGCTTCCATATCTCTTGTAGAGGAGAGAAATGAAGCTCATGTTTACCAGGTAACTGCAAGGCCGACTGTACCAAGCAGCAGCTCCAGGTGGAGCCTACCAGTGTGAGCAGCAGCTGCTCCCTGGAATTCTGTGAGAACAGAGGGTCTTGGGTAGAAATTCAGGAGACATTGTGCTTCACACGTCCTGCTGAGCCAAGATAAGGTTTCAGTGGTAGGCCAGGATGTGTCAGTTGAGTTTTCCTTAGCCAGCAGTTTAGCCAACAGGAAGGCTATTTTCCAGTAGTATGTGTTTCCATGTCTTATCCAAGGTCTCCCAGAGAACAAATTACAGCAGGCAGACGTTTCCACATGAGCCCTCACACGTTTCTCTCTCACACAAGTATCACCACAACCATATTTCCTTTCTTTGCTACCTTTGCCATCTGTATATTAGGGTTAAAGTACTGTACTGGAGGAGTCTAGAGAACGTGTTTGCTTTCTCATCCTATTAATTGACTCCACGCCTTGGCACTAGGTTCCTCTCTGGTCTTCTATATAGTTTATGACAAGTAGAGGCCAGGTCTACCTTGTGCAGTATGATTTTCCAGTCCTGGAGTCTGCTGCTTTAGCACCCTCTGTTATATTGCCCTCCAGATCCTATAGATCAACTCCATTTATTTCAAGACTCATAGCATGCCTTAGAAAAGGAGAAGGCTCAAGCTCTGTGGCAGTTCTTGGCAGGAAACTCTTTGCATAAAGCCCATTAGGGCAGCAACAGCTGAGCTTCCCTCTTAACAACTTGCAGAAGCAGATTGGAACAAATTGTTCTTGTGGTTTGTTTTTCTTTTTAGAAAAGAAGTATTTTGAGAGTGAAGTTTGGTGCATGAACACACACACACATACACTGCTGAATTACCTCATAATGGGAGCAAAAAAAAAGCACCAGATGAAAACAGACGCCAAAGAGATGCTGGAGAAGGGACATGTGTCTGTCTGTTCTGTGGCTTTGAATGCAAGGAAGAGCAGGCTGCAGCCAGATTCTGAGAAGTCAGTGTTCCCTTCCAATCCTGTGTTAAAGGTCCAAGGTTCAGGTCTGATTCTGGGAGATTTTAACATGTGAAAGGGAGCCAAGCGCTCGTGTTGTCTTTTCAACTCAGTTTTCTTAACCCACTTGTGCCCCTGGAAGTCTCTCTCTCAGTGTTTGTTGCAAGGATTACAATTCTAAGTAAAGCTTTGGAGGCTTGTGGAAGTTGCCAGGCCTGGATGGTGCTCAAGGAGCCCTGAGATGACACAAAGCATCCTGCCATGTGTTCGTGCCTATCCTCAGGTGAATGGGTGTAAATCTGAGCCCCAAAATGCAGATTCTGCATTCATAGGTATCTTCTGTTTAGTGACACTAATTATTTTTTACTCTACTAAATACTTTCCCACATTGCAGATATGGAAACTGATAGTTCTGTACAATTAAGTAGTTCCTTAAAAGATTTCTTGGGTATTAAGGCAGATAAATCACCTGTGCAGGTCAGAGCTTGGGAATCTGCTATATGCCTGTTACATTTCATACATTGCATGTGTCAGAGGTGAGATTTCTTGCTTCCCCAGCAATGTAAAGTAGCAGGTAGGTGCCTGCAGACCCTGGTTTCCCAGCAAGCTGCCTGCACAGTTCTGTTCATGTGAATGGGAGAATCACCACAGTAAATGTGGAAGGCATTTGAAACAAAGAGCTTGTATAAAGGATTGTATAAACCAGCATATCCCATTAGGATAAAAAAATGTGGAGCATGAAATACTCCGATGGAGTCACTAAGGGCTTTGGAGAAGTTAACTGCTTCCATGCTAAGATGACGGTCCGCCTCCAGTGAATATTTGTAACCAATATAAGCAGTATAGGACAAAAAACACATTCTGCTGTCCAGACACATTGCATACACGGTGCATTAAAAGGGTTAAATATAGTTATTCTCGACAGTGTTTGGCCTGGCTGAGTATTAGAGCTTATTTTAGCTGTTCCTCCTAAACATAGCAAAGGTCACGAGGGAACGGGCTTTGTTGCTGAGTCTTATTGGCCTTGTTCCCTGTTGGGGTTTTGCAGGGGGACAGGATTGTCTCACTTACAAGGATAATAGATGACAAGTCTGGCGCTGATTAACCTCATTTTAATTGATAATTAATTTTAAACCCTATTTACTTTCCCTGGAACAGCTGAGACTTCAAGGGAGTCATAGCAGAGGTGAACAAGAACTGAAATCTTCCCCAAGGAAATGACATGGTCAGGAAGGAAAAGGGGAAAGATGGATGAAGATTTGGATTGTCACTATGGATCTTCATTAGATTTATTGCCTCTGAAAATAGAGGCCTCTCTCCTTTCTGCTGGCTATTACCCGTGCCTGCTCTGCTGAGGCATCCCCACCTCACTGCAAAGACCTCTGCACTTCCAGTTCTGGGTCCTTGCCCACCAGTAAGCTGGCTTTTTCCTTGATGACAGCTTCGTTTGCCTACTTCTGAGCCTATCAAATTGGTGGGGTGGCCTGCTGGCCATCTGGGAGGAAAACGCTCCTTTTGTACTGGAAATGTTTGTGATGCGCTGCAGTTTTACAGTAGGAAAAGCTTCAGTGTGTGTGTAAAGGGTCGTTTTTATTCACAGCCCAACTCTCTGCACTTCCTGCACTTAGTTCTGCAAATCAGAGCCTTGCAGGATTAACAGCTGCATTAAGTTTCCTAGCAGTGCATTCCTGCAGGAGCTTTCTTTTGCACAGTTCAAATCTATGGCTGCAATAATCAGTGTGCCCTTTTACAGCACCCTCTGCAGAGGGATCTCAAATCATTTTACAAACATCAGGGAGTTAATTCCTTAGGCAACTCTGGGATGCGTGTCATCCCCATCGGATGGGCTGACACTGGAAGGCTCAGTGCTTTATTCAGGGTCACTTAACATCAATGGCAAAGGCTGCAACTCCTCCTGGCACTCGGAACTGCCCTGAACTTACTGCCAGGACTACTTGGCAATAGGAGCCACATTGTAAGAACCTTGCTTACCAAGAGTGCAGTTTGTGTCTCTGCAGCAGTTATGGCATTACTGAACCTTTACTCAGGGAAATTACTCAGTTTTCTTGGCTATGTTTTCAGCCTTGTTGCTCTTCCTATATCTTGGAGCCTTTAAAAATAACTCGGTCTGGATTTAAATAGTTCCATTTGGTCATTGGCTGGAGTGAAGAACTATTCTCATGGCATCGTTCTGAGATATTTGCATATGCTGATTATGCATTGCCACCTGGGACATCCCCAAACTGCCATTATTGAGCAGGGTAGCCCCCACTCAGGTCGCAGGAAAAGACAGCTTTTCTGAGTCCCAGGCTGAGTTTCCAGAGTGATTGAAGTGGGGCAGCTTCATACTGTATGGGACATCTGCATGAGAGCTGGAAGGTTAGAAAAGGCAGCTCCCATTTGATCAGGTAGAACCAGAAATTCTCTGCTGAAGGGCATCTGGCATTGCAGACAGTTTTACTCCTTAGGTCCCACTTCCGCCATTCTTGTTTTAGTGAATGCCTGAATGCTTCTCCTAAGGGGTGCTTTTCTTTTGAGAATAAGCAGTTTGCATTTCCTCCCCAGCACTTCTGATTCCAGGTTTGTCTCAGTGGCTGCAGATCAGCTTTACTTCATTTGTGGGCAAAACAAAAATACCGACTTGAGTTCTGCAGGCTCAAAAGGGACTCTGAGACCCAGCTGGGATCTCTCTGGCCCCTTCATCACCAGCAACATTCAACACTTTGCCGCCCATTTCTTAATTATAAAACACTTCTCATCTCTTGAAAAATTAGGACACCTATTTTCTTACACAGGTGTTGGAAGGTGCACATCCTCCTTGCAGAACTCTCCATTGCCAACAGTTTTTCTGAATGATTCCTCCTAAGAGGGTAAGCATTTGAAAATGTGGCCATGGTTATCAGAACCACTTTGAAGCTTCTGCCATTTTGATTTCTTTTTGCCCAGTAAGGCACTCTAACTGCGGGTCTCAGCAAAATGCTCATGGGAGGAACACAGCACGATGGTGGTGATGGAGTAACAGCTGGACTAGATGATCTTGGTGGTCTTTTCCAACCTTAATGATCCTATGATAAAGCAAGAGCTAGCACCCCGATTGTATATTCCAGCCCCAACATTGCACATCTCTTGCTTCTGCCACCCCTAGTAAAATACCAATATTCCTATGCTGTGAGTTCCTATGGTAAAGCTAAGTGTTTGTCTATAGACTACGTTAGGATGCATGCACAGAAGGAATGTGGAAATTCTCTTCATGACAGTAATTCAGTTTCAATAGCTGCAGTCTGAATCCTGGATCTGCTCAAGCAGAGACAAGTTATTCAAGGTGATAGTGCAGTAATGATCAGAGCTAGCCCCGGCTGCAACCTTTCCTACATTTACAGTCAGTCCAAGCACCAGGAGCCTACAGCTCAAAGTGGCAGCACAGGTGGCTTACCTGCTTATACACACATGTAGGATTTCCCTCAGCTATACATTCCACATGTTTTTTGTCAACATGTTATTTCCCTGACCGCTCCCCAGCCCCTTTGCACTGGAAAGAGGAAAATATTTCCCTCTCTTTCTGTCTAACGACTGCTCTGTATTTTTAGCTGCTCAGGATGTCTCCAAGTAACATGCAGACCCTGAAGTTGCATTGTCAGCCTTCCCTGCACAGCCCCTCCTGGGAGGTTTATGGCTGACTCTCTGCAGCTTTGCTGATACAGCGGGTGATGTTTATACCTGCAATCAAGCATTGGCGGAGCTGCAGCCCAGTGCTGGCAGCTTCCCTCTTTCTCCTGCTGCCCCCCTTCTCTTGCAACCCAACTCCTCTGATAATAGATTGCTGTAGTACAGACAGCAGTGATTGCCTGTGTAAAAGTTTAAAATAATAACAGTGCTGCTCAGTAGGCAGAAAAACAGGTATGTGCTCTGCCCACAGCACGAGGAGGGCTCGGGGTCTGTGTTTCTCCTTCTAGACGATTTATTCCTTCCCTGTGCTGCTCTTTTCCAAGTGATTTCATGGGTGTTGTGATGTACCAGATTAGAGGTTCACCTACAGTTTATAAACCATTTTGTTCTCCTAAATATAAAATGAAGGTTAGCTTCTTCTTTTTGCGGGGGTGCTTAACAGAATTTCCCCCTAAAGCATCCATTGGCCTGCAGTTGTCTCAGAACGGCTCAGCAGGATTGTACCAGCCCATAGCCCACCTTATGCTTTACCAGCAAAATGGAGAGCCTCTGAAGAGGGGCCACTTCTAGATGCAAAAGTGAGGATAACACAGTTGGATAAAAAATACAAGCCAGTTTTACTTAAGCGTTCACAGTGCAGGCAGCTTTATTCCAACTTAGGAGGGTCTTACTCATGTTTAATTTTGCTTTGCTGTGTATTCCCAGTCCGTGTCAGCGAAACCAAAATAAACATATTGCATGGGCTTTTGCCAGCATCTGAATAAATGGGTTTGAAGTCACTCTTTCCTTAAGTCGGTGCAGCTGTGGGTGAGAGTAAGGCCGAATGCACTCAGCTATAGTGGAGGCAATGCCAGCAAAGTGCAAGAAGGAAAGTGCAGTGTGTATTTGTCATGATTTCTGTATCTGCAAGTTCTCAGCTGCTAACACAATGAAGTGAATGAAGTTCAGATTCAAATGGCATGGAATTGAGGGTGTCGTTGCTGTGTGAACTCCTATTTATTTTAATAGTGTCTCTGAAGTGCATACTGCTTTGTATGGATGATGTTAGGTCACCGTTCGTCTACGTTCAGCATAAACAGGAAATTGTAGCTGCCACGCAGCTGTACAGTCAGGTCTTTGAGAGTCTCCTTTCAGCTACGCTAAATGGAAACACCAGGAAAATCCCCTCCAAGAGCTCACGTTCTGCTGATGGGTGAATCTTGCAATGCTTTGGTGTAGCTCAGGTCTGTCTGAATCTCCCACGAGACCTCAGGACCCTCTTCTGACCCACACTGACCCCTCAGCCCATGTCTCACTGGGTATAGGGGGCTTCCACTGACCGGTGGAGTTTGCTATGCAGTTAACAGAGCTGAAGTTGTTCTTTTATTCCTGAGGATTCTTGCCTAATTAACATGGCCCTAAAGGAAATAAGGCTATCTTATTTTTATCTTTTACCTGAGAAAAAGTCTGAGAGCCATGATTCTATGCAGATCTAGGCTTTATTTATATTAACAGCAGATACTGCTGGATACCCCAAAGCCTTCTGGGCTGGCAGCCAGAATTCTTTTGCTACTTCATTAAGTTTACAGCAGAAGTACGGAATTGCATAGGTATTGCCAGTAACACTGCACAGAAGAGAAAAAATAATTAAGTACATTCTCATGATAGAGTTCAATCAGACTTTGCTTTTAAACTTCACAGTCAATATCCCTGCTGTTTGTAGGGCTTAACCAACATGCAAAGGAGTTTTTTTCGCTATGATCCACCGATAGAACTTTGTCTCATCTGTGATTTGAGCTCCCACCATATGATCAGCTTCTTAAGTTCCTATTTATTATTTGTTGCAGTAACTCAATTTATGTATGAATTTCCTCCATGAATCCTTGAGTTTCTTGGACCTGGAGCCTGGTATTCAGCTCTTTCTATCCAGGAGAGGTTAACGTGGCAAACAAGCCCACTATTGACCTTTGCAGCGTGTTACCCCCTTGGAAGCAGACCTACTAACCCTCATGTTGTCCTTGGCCACAAAACCTTATCGTCCACTTTGGACTTCAGTAGGGCTGAGAGTACATTTTTATTCAATGGAGAGAATATTATCATGTGTTTCCTACCTTATAATGCAGCAATGCACTGAGTTTCCTTGCACAATTGGAGCAATCTCTCTTGCAGCTGAAGTTGCTTTGCGCTGTAGTGAATGTTGTTTATTGGATGTTGTATCTCAGATATGCAGAGGACAGATCTATGTTTTCACTTCAGAAATAATAGTTAAAAACTCCTTTCTAACGTAAAGTTAAATAGTAACAAAACTTCCAAGAGAGTGCCCAGTATGTTTGTCTTCCTCAGAACAGGCCCCAGCAGCTGTGAAAATAAAACAGCTCCTTCTCTAGCAGGCTGTTAGAGCAAAATCAGCTATTTAAAACACATAAGTAATCTGGTACTTTGGTACATCAACATCAGAATAAGGAATTAGTAGCTCGTATTTATGTTTGACTCTCAAAGCACTGAAGAAGGAAGAAGGTTTCTCTCCCCACAATACTGCTTTCCAGTGAGAGAGAGCTGTCATAAAGCACAATTATTATTATTTTTTCATTTGTTCACATTCCATCTCTCAGTAACGTAACCTGTATGCCTTGAAACATACTTAATTGTAATAACATTTCTGCTTGATGCTGTAGAGCTCCTTCAGGGCAGGTAAACCTGGAGAGAAACCTGAAGGTGAGTGGTGGCTGCAGAGAGGCATTTGGAATTGCACTGAACTGGAGTTGACTGTGCTGTCAGGGAATGAAAGGTTTGTGCTCTCTAGGCAGAGGCTGTCTCACACACTGTGCTGGTGCATCGTGGAGCTCTGGAAATCTTTCCAAGCAGCAGCTGCACAGCTAATGATGGTTTGGAGTGAGCAGCAGAGAGGTATGGGCAAGATGTCAAAGGTGTGGCTTGCTGTGTCCTCCTTGCCTCCCAGCACTGAAGCTCCATTATGTGACTCACTGGGTATGTGTGCTGCTGCTCACAGCGGAACTGCTTACAAAACCCACACGGTGCTGATGAGGAGAGCCCAACTCCTCGTTAATCCCACCCATGTGTCAGGCTGGGCACAGGACCACGTCCCAGCAGCAGCTCGGGTCCTGCTGTTAGAACAGGAGAACCTGTGGCTCTAATAGAAAAAGTCGCAAACTTACCTTCTGTGCATGGAGGCAGAAGGAAAAACGTAGGCAAACAGTGAGATAAAAATAGTGAGATAAGCTGTTGCCATTTTTGCCCATATTTTGAAGCGACGTGGACCTGCCCATCAGTGCCAAGACTCACTTCTTCCCAGGATTTGGCTTTAACAAAACATGGAGTGAGAAAACAAATCCACGATGGCACAAGATTGCATGAAAACGTGAGACGGGCTGCTCTGAGCAGACTGGTGATCCCTGCCCCATCACTGCATGGCTGGGTGTCTGAAGTAGCCCATCAAACATGCTGGTGCCTCCAGCAGGGCAGCGGCTGAGCGGTGGCCATTTCCAGTTGGGGGCTGAGCTGCTTTGAAAGCCCACTCCTGGCTGTCAGCATTCAGAGGAGCTGACCGTTCCAGCCTCTCTCACATCACATTAACCATCCTTGCACAGTTGAATGGATAAACTGGCTGAAGGCTGCAGATTCCCATTGGGAAGAGCTGGCTCACGGCACTATTGGGCCCATTACAAGACAGTTCTGTATAAAGGAGTGTTCATAGTCATCTTCCAAACAATAACAGTATTTTTCTTCTTAAAATGGAGAAATAAATTCTTCAGTTGACCGCAATAACCATATCAACATCACAGACAGCTGACGGATCTGACCACCTGCGGCCTCACAGAGAATGCCCACATCTCCATAGGTCTTCCACATCTTTGATTTCTCCTTAAATTACCAAAAGTACACGTCTTTGTGGAGGGGTATTCGGGAGGGAGTCAGGCAATAAGGTTAAATAGTGCCTCTAATTGTGTTTACTTCTGCAGCCCTATGGGTGTACCTCTGACCAAGAGGCTGGATCGAGCACTCAGACTTCTACTGGAAATCAGGAGTGACTCACTGTGTCTCACTGTGAACTGCACAGTTGCACCCGCAGGGCTTTAAGAACTGCCAAGGCATTCCGGTGAACAAAACCTGGAAGAACAAACTGCTTTCCACTAAGTTTAAACTTCAGACCCTGCTCTGAGTCTATGTACAGCCCATCAAGCCTGCATACTGTATCATGGCTGCCACATTTTGGGTTTTGCTCCCCAAGATACTCAAACCTAATACAAACGGAGCCCATTAATCCCTGGATAGCAGAGTGTTAAAACAAAGCTGAGCTGTAATCCTGAAGATTATAGTTTCAGGAGAAAGATTTAATGCCATCTCGGGGTGGTTGCATTTGCTTCTTTTTTTCTTTTCTCTTTTCTTTTTCTTTTCCATTCTGTTTTGTTTTCAGGCAAGCTTCCAAGTGGCTCATTAGATGCCTTCAGAAGTCATGACGATGAAACAAATAAGAAGCGATTCAGGCAAATTGTTGACTCCAGAGAAGGGTTTTAAAAAGCAACAACACAAAAGCAAAACCCCCAGGGAGAACTGTAATTGCATATCTGAAGAGAATCTCGGAGCTGGTCTGCCAGCCCTGCTTAGCTGAGGCACCTTCTCTTCATCCCAAGAAGGGCTGATCCTTTTTGTCCCGGCTTCTCAGACATCACTCTGAATTTTCCTCGACTGTCCAAATTTCCCTTGACTGTGTCATAGTGATTGAGCCTCACGGATTTCCTGTGGGAAATGCTTTATGCTACAGAGTCAATTCGCTGAGGAGAGATGTGTTCAATATCTGTTTTGTTTTTGAAGCACTTAGGAATCAAGGCAATGCAATAGCTGGAGAGGAAAAAATATTTTATTCCTTTTTTTTTTTAAAGGTCTATTTGTTTCTTTAAACTGATCTAGTATAGAGTGAGAGAAGGCAAAGAAATGACAGAGTGATTCTCTCTGCTAGATGGTTTTCATGCTTGCAGGAGTTAGATCCTTGATTCACACTGAGCAGTGAACCCTCCATTGGGAGCACATGCTTTGCTCTGCCGGGTTCAGCTGAGCCCGCCCTCCTTGGTGCACCTCTTCTTTTGTGAAAGCACAGGTAACACAGCAAAACCTCTGCTGGGTGACCCTGCAAGCATGGGGATGCACTCCCTGTGCCAGCACGGAAGGGCTGTGATTAGGAGCAGTGGAGAAGGAGGAGCTCCCAAGCCACACTGTTTGGGACATGGCGCTCTGCAATATGAGTGCTACTGCAGCTGGGTGATGCTGATCTCTCTGCAGTGTCATGGACACATGGGGACATGGATGACAAAGGTTGAGTGGGATGTGTTACATAGATTATTGCTCTCTACAGCTGTCTGAAAGGTTGTGGTGATGCGGGGGTCGGTCTGCTGCCAGGTAACAGCAATAGGATGAGACGTGATGGCCTTAAGTCACACCAGGGGAGGTTCAGGTTGGATGTTAGGAAACATTTCTTCTCCAAAAGAGCAGTGATGCAGTGCCACAGCTGCCCAGGGAGTGGTGGGGTCACCGTTCCTGGAGGTGTTCCAGAGCTGTGCGGATGTGGTGCTGAGGGATGTTGTCAGTGGGCACGGTGGGGTGGGTTGGGGGTTGTGCTTGGAGATCTCAGTGCTTTTTTCCAACCTTAATGGTTCCACGATTCTATGACTTTTTGCAGCACTTCCTGACTTGATGTGCATCTTTCCCAAAGGAGTGAGAAGGGCTGTGGTGGCAACCAGCAGGCAGAAACGTGCCTCCTCTTTTCTTGTCTTGACAAGGACAGCACCCTGCTGAGCTTCTCCTTCTGACCACCTCTGCACGGTTACTGGTATGACAGCTCCCAGATCTCCTTCTGCTTCTGCTGCCTCAGCAGTCCCATTGAGCCCAAAGAACAATGAGCAGCAGCAGAGAGGGAGGGGAGCTGGGAAGGGGTTTTGTTTTTCCTTCTCTTCGTAGTCACTTTTACTGCATACACAAGGGATACACAAAATGTAGGATGGGCTGAGGACAGTTCTGCATGTCACATACCGACGCACCAGCTTATAGCAGAAGTAGTAATTGTACTCTACTTACTATGATCAGTGGGAATAAATCCAGGCAGGCTTAACAGGAGGAGGGCAATCACTTTTATGGTGCTAACTGCTGCAGCTGAAGAAAGCCAGACCTACTTGCAGGCTCAGCCCCTTGCTCGGTGACTTGGTTCATCTTGTGTTCGTGGGTGTGTGCCAGAGTAGTGCCATGACCAGCAGCAGCCAAGCATGCATCTCTGGCTCTTATGCTGTAGGGGAAAGCACAGGCACTAGGGAAAGAATGGTTTGTTCCCAAACATTGGCTTTGTAATGGGGTCATCCATAAACTCTGGGATTTCCTGTTTGTTGAATGGCAGACTTTCCTTTTTTTCTGGTTACTTTCTGGAACCATTTTACTGCAGCTCGTTGTAACCTTCTTTCCTCCCCAAGATTTGCAGCCTTTGCACAGAAATTTCCCTGCTTTCATGGGTTTTAAGTTGTATCCTTCAGAGCCGTCCTCTTGGGCTGTGCTTTAATTTCCTTTGGGCTTTGGAAGCGGTGAGATCATGGCAGTTTGAGGGGGAAAGCATTAGACATATTAATGGGTTCTTTCCATGCTTGTTTGTTCCGGATACCAGAGAAGTAAAACTTAAATAAAGAAAACTGGAAGAATAGTAATATTAACCACAAGGAGCCTGATCCTGTACCATGTACATCTTGTGAATTCCTCAGCTTGACTGGGAGTTCAGGAAACATCCATGTTCAGGAAATACAGGTTTTAGGCTACAGCTGGAGCTGGTCAGGGTATCTAAAATAAAAAGAAAAAAGATTTTATTTCAGAAAGCACCCATTAGTGGACCTTCTTTGTCAAGAATGTGGCTGTGGAACGCTGTCAGGGCAGTCCCTCAGCACCAGACCCTTCTGGAGACCTGTCCCAGAGTATTGCCCCATCACAGTAACAGCCTCACATGGAGTTAATTTACGTGTGGTGTTGCCTCTAGGTCAGTGCACAGGGCTGGAGCAGACAGAGTGACAATTTTCCACACGAGTGCCTCGAGTACGCAGACATCTTACTCTCCTTCTGTTTCATGAAAAATGGGGGAAACAACCAAAAAATGCATCCGGTGAGACCTCCTCGCTCTTCCTGGTGATAAATGAGAGAGGAAGAGGAAGGTAATTGCAAAGTTTGTGAGGCAAGATAAGCGTTTTCTGCGTGGCTGTGACATGAGCTGTGCTCTGCAATCTGCTGACGCTGGTGGGATGAGCAGAGTGTTACCAATGCCTTTGATCAGAGCAGTTGTGCATGGCTGGCACCACGCTGCATAGGGCTTCAGACACCGAGGGACCCTCCTGGCTGGGCTGGGAGCACCCAATAACCACACTGAGCTTGAATTTTTATCAGTGATAGAAGATTTAAGAAGCTCTGAGAGCATGATTTAAACACATCTGTTGCTGAACATGCTGGGAGCACTCCGTCTTTATGCTGAGTTTAGCAAATGAGATTCTGGTCCTCAGCTAGCGTTATTAGGTGCAATTGTAGCAATGATGAAAAGGAGATGATTAAAATCTGCCTACTAGTGGCTGGGGATGGTGTTACCATATGGTGATGGAAGTAAGCTGGTCTGCCAAGCATCGTGGGGTCTTCAGTGGTGTGAGCATGCATTGAAAATGTCCCCCACTCTTGTAAGGAAAAATGGGATTTGCAGAAGAGCTGAAGCATGTAATTGCTGTTTTCTCTTTAACTGATGCAATAGCTAGCTTCTTTTCACAGGGAACTGATGCTTTCCATGGAAATCTTGTCTGTGTTAACTTTGGTGAAAGCTTCAGACTATTTTTGGCAGCAATTAAAAGCATTCAAGAGATGCCTGTCACTTCAGCTCACATATTTCCAGAGGGTACTTTATTTGTGTTTTATGAAAGAAATAGAAAACACAGCAATATGGCTTCTGCTTAACTTGAACGATGCCACATCTCGAGGCAGCAGTGACAAGCCATTTTTCTTCATTGGATGCTGTTCTTCTGGATGCCATCAGCACGGAGACACCGACAGCATTTGCACAAGAAAAATAGGAATGCCTGGTGCTCACCAGCACCTGCTGTCCTGCAGGTGGAATATTCATTAGGATTCATGACAGTGAAATTGGTACAATGTCACTGAAGTAGGTTTGCAAATCAGAAAGTGAATTGTTGTGACTCTAATACTCAAAATTGCTGTTCATTCAGAATGTTAGAAGGCTTGATTTGAAGGAACTGAGTCCTGATGTTGGAGACACATCAGTTCCTGCTTTCTTCAGAAAAGATTCAGAGCTAAACAACTGAAGAGTTGGGCCCGCAGCTTTCCAAAATGGAGAGAGGTAAAGAGACTGGGAGTTTGTGTACGGTGATCACTGACAGGGGCAGGTTTGTATAGTAGTTCAGCTGAGAATAAAACTTGGATCTACTTTATTTGAGGATCCTCTTCTCATTCAACTGTTTGCAAAGCTTGTCGGATGCATCTCTGTGCGGATTATGTGGGAGGAAGTATGAGATGTATGTGTGGTATCTCTGTGATAACATTTAGCTTGATGTGTGGGTATGAGCTAAAAAAACATTAGATCAGGGGCACAACTATGCTGAGCTCATCCACCAAATGATATATCCAGCTTCTGAGAGTGGTTGTACTGCAACAGCAAATGCTTTGAGCTTCCACCAGAATTCCTCCTACCTCTGCATTATGAATTTTAAAATCCGTAATCCGGCTCTCTGACAGCCCTCACTAATTAATACAGTGTTGAGCCATCTGAAACCACAGGAGCAATGGCTGTTCTCCAGGCACACTGCGGAGCTGCTTCTGAGCAATCCGTGCTGCCTGCATGCAGTACCCCACCACACGCGTTCATATATAGACTGCTTCTACTACCTCAATTCCTGCCTGACCTGAAAGTCAGTAGATGTAATGCATGGCCAACATTGGCAACCGGGCACCTCTGCGTTGTTCTGGGCTATTGCAGCAGCCCTGAAGTCCTGCACACAGTCCAGACCCACGTCCCCTGCACACTGCACAAACAGAGCAAAAAAGGACAGTTCACATCTTCAGCTCCTCCCGGTTCTTCGGAATCGCATTGCTACAAGTCGAGACTTTGGCAAGGATAAAAATCCCGGGAGGGAATGGTTCATCTCCGAGCAGGGAAATTCTTTTAAATACAATTACAGCTGGATGCCAGAGTTTAGAATAAGGTCTCCTGCGCGGCAAAGCTGTCTGCCAGTTTTTCTAAAGTATACGTATAATTTATGTGGTATTTCTGCTAATCGTGCTCACTACTTTTAAAGCCCATCGCGCTAATTTAATTGAAAAATTCTGTGGGAATTGTATTAGATTTTCCCCCCATTAAATTAATATTACAGCCTTTAAATAGAATTTCTGGGCACCCATCGTTGTTCACAGGACTACTGTGTGAACCAGTATCTGCTTTCTGCCTTTTTTGGATCTGTCCACTGCAACATTTTGCTCTTCTTTTGCCCCCTGCCTATTCCCTTCTCCTGATATCTAATTAGCCTCTTCCTATTGACTCCTGGGGTCATTAAGCCAATGCTTTCTGGCTCTTGCCCTGGGACCCTCTTTGCTTTTCTGCAGTGCTAAGGGATGGGGACCGCTGCGTGCCACCCCTTGGGCGGCAGCCTGCCCTGAGGGGGAGGAAAAGGGCAGCTCCCTTCTCTCGCTGGCTGCAGAGAGGTGAAATGAGATCAAGGTTGCTCAGGACTGACCTTTAATTGGCCAATTTGGAGGCAAAGCCAGCGCTGTGCCCAGGGCTGGGATGGTGTCTGAGTGACAGAGCTGGAGCCCTTTAAGAAATCGGGGCACAATCCAAGTAGCTGCTGAATCTGAGAGCCGTGACCGTGTGTGCTGGAGGGAACAGGCCGTGCTCGCCGGGAGGAACAGGTGCTGCAGCACAACTGGGGGCACAGGCGCAAGGGAACAGCAGCTCGGCCAGCGCTGCTCTCATATTGTTCCACCATCCGGCGCAGGCGCACCCCGCAATGTGGGGTTGCATTACTGCCTATCACCCTCCCCCGCCCTGTCCTAATTAAACTCAGGTTTCCCAGTTTAGACCAGCAAAATCAGGAGGAGGGAGGGCTCCGGCTCATCCCATCGCCCCGAGGAGCAGAAGAGCACTCAGCACGGGTCCTGGAATAAGAGAGGTGCATGGTGTGGGGTTGCACCTAATCACACAGCTGCAGCAGTCTGCTACTGCACAGGAGGGTCAATGTGTTTTTCTTATCGTTTTCTCTAAGAAAGCACCGGTCCTCTGGGTGGTTATTTCTGCAGAACAGCTGTGCTTCCGGTGAGCAGCCGGGGGAGCTGCCTGACTCAGCACAACTCTGTTCTCAACTGCCCAAAAGTGCACCCAGGCAGGGCCGGGGACGCTGTGGGGGAACAGGGGGCCCCTCTGCCCCCTCCTGCAACTGCAACGGGAGAGATGTTCACTGGTGGGGACAGAGGTGTTCCGATCCAAGAGGCAGGAGTCACCTGCTCTGGGGAGCGTGCCTGCTAAGAAGGAACAAACACACGGCCTTTATTTCAGAAATATATCGTATGCATCAGTTGTCAATGTCTGTAAAAGCACTCGATCATGTGGAAAGAGTGAGGCTGATACACAGCCGGGGTGCTGCAGGGAACTGAAAGCTGCTTTCCATCGGAGCAGAGCAGTCAGGGCTTGTCAGATCAGCTCTGCAGAGCCATTCTCCTTCTCCAGCCCTATGACAATTTGCAGTGCCCCCTGTGTATGTTGAGTCACACTTCCTAGATGGGTTCGTCCCATCCTTCTCATTGTGTAGCATCGGAGCTCTCTGCATGTGTTACTGATTTGTGTGCCGTTTGCACGCTATGGAATTGGGGGATTTTTGAAGGGAGGAGGTTAGGGAGTCACTTCTGCCTAGTGGTCTGAGTAATGGAATGAGAATAGGAAGGTTGTATTACCAGCTGTGCTTTTGACCTTTGACAAGTGAACTCTGCCTCTTGGTTTTCTGCCCATCATCTGTTTATTCTCTGATGTAAAGAGGCAGTCCTTCATAGGATTGCACAGTGCCCCACAGCCCAAAACTGCACCGATAAAGAACTTTTCAGAACTACTCTGCTACAAGTAAGTAGCAAAAGCAGTGTGGGAATGAATCTGCCTTGTAATAGAATGAGTCCTGCACAGACAGCAAAATACCGGTTAGAGGAAGGAGGAACTAAACACCCAATGTAATTCGAGTCCACCATAAAAAGCAAAAATCTGAGGACGGGGGCAGGGAAAAGCAAAGAGGCTGAAGGTTCGATGTGATTCACTCCAGCCTGCTTCAGAAGGACACTTCCCTCTGTGGGCAGCGGTGACTCCTCGCATGCCTGATTGCTCCATTTCCTCCCTAAGCCCTCAGCAGACCCCACTTCATGCCAACTCACACAGAACTTGCAGGAGCACAGGAAGCCCTTTGCTGTGTAAGAAGGACTGGAGCCCTTTCACACGCTCGTTTGTGAAATTAGATGCACATGTTGCCTCAATTCTCAGCGTGCCGGCCCTCTGTGTAACAACAGGTTGGATGGAAACAAAAGCACTGCAGCCATGGAATCATAGAATCGTTAAGGCTGGAAAAGACCTCTAAGATCATCCCATCCAACCATCTGCTGACCACCAACATCGCCCCCAGACTGTGTCCCCAAGAACCGCATCTCCCCTTCTCTTAAACACCTCCCAGGATGAATACAATGCGTATTTCTGTGTATGCTTATCTATATATGTGTGTACAGGGAGAGAGTGCTTTGCTATGATTCGAGTTGACTCAGTGGGATTTGCAACCCATATTGCTTTCCACAGGGCTGCTGAGGCAGAGTTTTTAGCATATGAATAAATAACCATCACGATCTGCTCCACACAGACTTGCTGAACCATGGATACCATAAATATACAAATGGTCTCATTAGGAACAAAGGTTTCAGAGGCTCTTCCCAATTCATCTGCTCCAGTCCTCTGCTGTCACAGGCGACTACATCTCATACATCTGTTCTCTCAGGGAACAGAGCTGTCATCTGAGAGCTGAGTGCTGTCTTTTGCCCATATTTTGTGACTTCGTGCACACACAGAGCTGAGAAAACACCAGTAGGTGGTTCAGAAGGTCTTTAAAAGTGCCATTGGTGCATCACATTTCGCTGCTTGTGCTGCGATGATGGCTCAGAGCTGTAGACCACCCCCTTCAGGGTCCGTCCTGCTTATTGAAGTAGGAACGCGTTATTTAACCCAGGCTTTTGTGTTGGGTGCCATCAGCGTCCTGGCTTTTCTGCAGACGGTGCTATTTCTGTGCACATGGATCTTAAAATGCATTTGTTGATGAGAAAACTGGCTTGTGGTGTTGCATTTGAGGCGGTTGTATTGTATTTCTCTGCTATAAAATATTAACTAGATGGAAGTATTAGAATAAGTGGGGAAAATACATTTCAGTCTCATGGAGGTATTATTATCTCTTCCAATCAGGGGAATTCATCCAAGATCCACCTCTCTGTGCAAAGCTTTCTTCTTAGGCTTTGAGATGAGTACATTGGCTATAGCCAGGAAAATTCACATTGAAGCACCTGATAATGTCTGAGAACATCCAAAGTTGTAAAAATGCACTCTGTTTTTGCATTTCTCTCAAGTTTAGTGGGTAGATCTTTCATTCTCAACAACTTTTCATGTAGGAAATGTAATTTTTAAGGTGTATTTTGGTTCTAATTCCAAATGCCTCAGTGCTCACTTCTAAAACTGAGGATGTTTTCCATGCTTACTTCCTGTGTTTTTAGGTTCACACAACCAGCAAACCTGAAAGCTCTAAAGAGCAGATAAGAGTTGCAGTATCTGACTTGGTAGGAACATTCAAACTTAACAAGTTTAATGTGCTTAGGAGGAAACGAGGGAGAAAAACCCTCAGATATTTTCCTATCTTTGCCATTCGCAGTAGGCCTAATTCTGTGTCCATGCATACATTGCACATGTATAACTGATCAAACCTCGGTGAACAAGTGATTGCACTGTGCATAAATGAATGAAAACAGAATGCAGACTATGGATGAGAAATGCAGGAAACTGTTTTCCATTCACAGAGCTGACACACAAACATCTAAATCCCACAAACCACCTCTTGTATGGGCACACAGCCAGGCTTCGCTGGTGCTCCAGGAAGCTGAATGCTAGCCATGCTCAGAACATGCCAAAGCCCCAGTTTTTCCATCAGAATGTGTGCCAAATCATACATCTGTAGAGCTACATACATGCATAGATGAACTGAATGGGCTGCCCAGGGAGGTGGTGGAGTCACCGTCCCTGGAGGTGCTCAAAAAACGTGTAGATGTGGTACTAAGGGATGTGGTTTAGTGTGGAAACGGTGGTGGTAGGTGGATGGTGGGACAGGATGATCCTGGAGGTCTTTTCCAACCTTTGTGATTCTATGATTCTATGAACTGAGCTTGTGTTTGCCTCTTCAGGCACCCTTATGTGCATCTGTATCTGAATATCTGTGCTGCTGCCCTTGCCAATATTGGGCAGTGTCTGAGCTATTGCTCTTTAAATGGCTGGGATGCATCCTTCCTTAACATTTTCCTTCTGTGGAAGAGAAGTCTTGTGAGGGCAGAACTCCAAGCCAGTGGTGACTGCCTTGTGGACAGTCACCGTGGGAATATGTTTGAATCCCCTTCAGACCATCCTGTTCAGCACTGAGCATCTATAACAGGAAAACTACCCATGGGGGCGGTTCCAGTTCATCTGAAAGTTTCACATCAGTACGTACCAATCCACTTAACCCTTTCCTTCTCAAAGTGCCCCACGGTGACAACTGGGATGCCTCAGGGCCAATTCGTTAGTGCCAGTTATAGTCTTGCATGGGAGCTCTACACTCTGTGGCTGAAAAGCTTTTGCACTGTTTGGGATTGTTTGTTTTTGTTATGGTTAGATGCAGTCTGGAGCAGAGTCACACATGTCAAAAAATAGTGCTGAGATGAAAAACGCAACTTTTACTGAGAAGGAAATGCAGGGGAAAAAAGGAGAAAACCAAGTCATTAGCTATGCAAAAATTTTGGAAATGCATTTGATATCATTACGAGTATAAATACGTAATAATATCACTTAACAAAATGATTTCCTAAGAAGCAGGAAAACAAATAAGTCATGAAATCAAGGCACGCTGCTCAAACATCCTTGTAGCAAAGTGCAGTAGCTAACCCAACAGGCAAACTGCCACACTGAGACAGTTCGACCACGCGCACAACCAAGACTGGTGTTCAGAAAGTGGATATAATAATTGTATTCCACCTGAGCCTTCTGGGAAGGACTGCTTTGTGGGTACTTTGTAGCTATCTTCAGATACAAAATCCAAGCCAATCCGTGTCTAGCAGAGATCTGTGGAGAGAAGCTAGATTTGGAGTCAGAGAGCATCAAGCCTAAGGCAGCAAGATGGTTTAATGGGACAGTCCTTGAGTCCTTCCCTCCAATTAATGGAAAGCTACTAAAGCTTGACTCTTGGATGGAGAGGTATATTTCTCTCCCTACCTTTCTCCTCTGCTAAAGGAAACTTCCTTTACACATCAAGCACATTTATACGTGTATGTGTCTCCGTGCACAAATGGGTGTGTTGTTGAAGCATCTCACACATAGGATTTCTTAAACCCACATTTACAAAACTTGAGCATCTTTAAACTTGCTTATAAACACAGGTCACACATGAAACGTATCCTTCCTTTTCCTGAAGCTCCGGCTCCTATAGGTGAAACTGTGCCCCGAATAGGCTGCTCAGCCCATACTCTACATCTTCTCCCCTGAAGGGTCTCCCACCTTCTCCACACCGAGATGGATGAGCCCAGCCTCTCCGTTAGGCAGTAAAATCCACGTTAACCCTTTCCCAGCCGGTTCAGCACAGATTCCTGTGTAGCATTTTTGCTAAATGCTTATAAGCCCGTTTTGGTTTTCCCCTTTGTCTCATTTTTCTGCAATCCATTGCTTCTTATTAAATCGCTAGCTGTCCTGGGATTATTTAACTGCGTGAGCAGCACTTCTCCTGCCAGAGCCGTCAATGTAGGCGATCGCCCACCCCTTAACACAGGGCACTCATCCATAAAAGAAAGGAAGGTGGAGAGGGGGCAAGGACTCCCACCAGTGGAAACAAAGGCAGGTGATGGGCGCTGAGGCTGTGTGCCTGCCCTGCACACGTGGCTGTAGCAGCATCTTTGTGCTCTGAAAGCCTCAGCCCGCATCGCGCGATAAATAACGCCTTCGAGCAATGTGACCTGTGGCAAGCAGTAAGTGATGACATTGTCAGACACACACAACTGTTGAAACAACCAGGCTGTAATCATCACGCTGTACCCACAGAAAGGCATTTGGCAAATGAGATTCCATTTTCACATCGGTCTGTGCCGAGCATGTAAATTTCCAGCGGGACAACCAGCATTAGGGATATGTAATTGATTGTCTGAAATATAATAAACAAGCTGTGACAGGTGATCATCCATCATTTTCCTGCTGCGTGTTCCAGCGCCGCTGTGAGAGAGAGAGCTGGAACAAGGGTGAGGGAAATGAAAAGCCAGAGTCGTGCAGGAGCCGAGAGGAGCGGTAATAGAAAAAGAGGACCACGGTGGAATGAGAGGGGACTGTAACCACAGGAAAATAACACAGACTAAAAGGAGTAATTAATTCCTGTGATTTGTTAGACATTTCAATGAATTTGAATAGATCGGTGATGCTATTTTCCTGAGCATTTACAAGCATGCCTCAAGCAAATTAGAGCAGGAGGCTTTCCCTCCTCTGTACTGAAGATGACCAGGCAACTACAGGAGTAATTTACCACTTAGTATTCCCAGTTTCCTTGGTTTTACTTGTTGTTTATCCAGAATGAGCGATCAGACTCTTTGTGCATGAACTGGTGAATACTGGGTTCTATCAGACTTGCCCATGGACAGTTTTTTTTGTTATTCCTTGACATACGCCCAAGCTGTAATTGTGGTGGCGTTGTTTACATTTGCTGTTTGAGCATACGCCCCCTGAGGGCTTAGTTCCATAAGGATTTGAATTTCACTCTCTACAAACATGGCACCAGAAGCTGTGGTATCAGTGTTTGGGTATGAGAACAGCTGCAAACTCACCTACATGGGGCAGAGGAATGAAACAAAGCACGGTGAAAGTTTCTCTTTTCAATCGCTGTGAAATGTATGAGAAAATGGTATTAAAGTCTGTGCAGTTCAGATCAGTTTGGATTAGACTGGGAACAGACACAACACAAACCACTTGGGTCTGTAATGGGAACGAAACATGTTTTAAGGAGTAGAAAAAATGGGGTTGGGAATGGAAAAGCTCTGTTGAGAAGCAGGATGTGCTCCGGGCAGAGACGTTCTGAATCCAGGGCAGAACATTTACCTTCTCATCATTTTCTTTTCTGGTGGTTATTCTGTGACTCAAGGCAAATGTGGGGAGGGGCTGAAGTGAGAGATCCCCGCAGAGGCTCTATTCACGGGGGCAGTGGGAGCTGCAGAGCCGGCTGTTCACCTGCACGGAGCTGCTGCTGGCACAGCAGGGTTTGCTTTGGCCCAGACTTGCCCTGGGAACAGCAGAGCAGTAACGCTCTTGGAATCCTCTGTCTTTATGATTCACTCAGCAACTTGGCTTCAAAAGAGTATTAGAAAAAAAAAAAGAAAAAAAAGGAGGAAATGTATCCAAATATCAAAGCCAGTGCTTGCATGTAAAAACCCAACAACCCTGATCTCCCTGACCAGAACGTGTAAAGGGGGCTGGGAGGGAGGGCTTGTGTACGGATGAACATTTGGGCAGTGGCTTCTATTCGGGAAAGCTTGCTCAGCCCTGTGCAAAATGTGCTGGTGATCTCTGGGAAGGGAGTGCTTGCTCTCTTCCCGAGCAAGCACATGAGATGTGCAGGGGCAGGAAGAGGGCTGAGAGCAGTAAGGAAGGAAGCAGCAAAACCCTTTTTCAGTTTGTATGCTTTGGATCATTCCAGTTCTTGTTGTTTCCATTCGTGCTGATGTCGTTCCCCCCAGGCTGCCCTCTCGCTTCCTTCCCTCCAGGCTGTGGTGTTCTGGGTCAGACTTGGTTTTACTTGGTGGAGGTGAACCACAGTATCCTGAGACCATGGGGGATCTCAGCCATGGCACAACCAAAGCAGATGGTGGGATGGAAGTCACCTGATGTGTGATGGCTCAGATGGATTCAGGTTAACGCACCAGTGTGAGGAGTGTGTTCAGAAACTCCTCCAAAGCTGCTGTCACAGTTCACACAGGACACAATATAACTCAGGTGAGAGCAATGTGGAAATCTGATTTTCCATATGGGTATTGTTCTTCACATGATGTATTTTTAGCACGGAGGATGACTTCTATACCCGAAGTACCTGCTTCAGCACACGGCCACGTGGTTCACTAACCAGTGGCACAGGCTGGAACCCGCGGGCAGATTTGTTACTGCCATAATGGTTTGTGAAAGGGCAACGCAGTAACTTCCTTTGAGGAAAATTATGGTAAATGATATGGTTTATAATACCAGACTTTCATGAAAATATGTTCTTTTTCCTCTTTTTTCTTTCGTTTCTCCCAAGCCAGATCCTCTCTTAAGCTGGCCATGACTATATTTTTCTCCTCATTTTTTTACATCAACAGAATTGAACACAGAGTAGAAATTCTCTGTGGCCTTAAGAGATCCAATTTTTCACTTGACCTTTATAAAAAGTCAATTTGTGCTTTGTTTCTTTAACATGAAATCTAAAATGCCCTCCAGTCACTTCCTCACAGTATTCATTTTTGACCATAAGGGAAGCAATTCTGCATTTGCTCTTTTCAGGAACTGCTAATGCTCAGGGGACAGGGGATTCATATCTGTTTTTTCTTTATACTGGAGAGTTCAGGTTGCAAAGATCTGGTGTTACCACCATAATATCATTCACTTTGCAGTTAGCTGTGTATTGCAAAATGTCAATGCAAGCTCAATTTGAGAAAAACAACGGATAACTGTAGATTGAACAGGGAGTGAAAGCCTGGAGTTCTGATTTTGCCTCTGAGGCTGAAAAGAACCAACAATTTAGGCAAGCTGCTTAGGCAAAAAGTGACATTGCAGTTTGGGTAACTCACAGCTTGGAGATCCCCCACCATGACACAACGAGTCTGAGGTTTTGGAGCAGGGAATTACCTCTGTTTCCAGGCGGTGGCTCACAGAGCCCGGTGCAGGTGTGCAGAACTCCTTGGCTGTGGGACAAGTGTTCTGGGTTAGAGTGGTGTGAGCGAGGCGTCCTCTGAGTTAATTCACTTCTGTTTCATGATCACAAGCGGCTTTTTTCATTGCCTGTTAGATGCTCCGGCTCTAGAGTTCCCATGGGAGATTCAATCCCAGAGATTTCTTTTTGTGCCTCTAAAAACCTCTTTCTACATAAATCTCGTTAAATTATTTAGCAGCTCGTCAGTGTCTCTCATTTATTTGGAATGAGAAACCCTTTTAAAAGAGAGCTGGCCTGCTAGGTCTCACCACGTAAGTGCTCCTCCACCGTGAGAGCTCTTTCCATCCAGGACCCAGGCCTGTCCCTTGACCTTGTTCTTCGTACCACACCCAGGATGCATATTTTTGGACATGAGTATGCATGCCTTATCATGCCAGCTGTTGCTCAATCTTTCTCACGAAATACAGAGTTTCCAAAGAAGATGTTGTAGGCTCTCAGTGCTGGTGAAGAATTGCAGGTTCCTATCAGTATCAGCCATCCAACCAATTGCTGCCTTAAATATAAATACAATTACGTCATTAGTGTGTGGCACTGGGTTGGAAACAATATCAAGATGCAGCTGATCAATCAGTGGCATTCCTTTCCTGGTTGTTGACATGTGCCTTGGACACCTTACAAAGGTCAGAACTATATGAATTGAACATTGTTGTGCACAGACTTTTTTCACCTAGCCATGATTTAATCAAGGATTGCACTTTGGGAAATTCCAGTGTTGTACAGTATCCCCTGTTGGCTACTATTCTAAAAATAGCAACAAAAAAATCAGCCATAAAGAATGATCAGGGTATCTCTTCTCAACATTTCTGGTCTGTGATAATCCAAATTTCACTTATAAGGTATTGTAAGTATTTTGTTACCATATGAGTCATTTGAATTAGAATGTCAAAATTTTTTATGAACACAGATGTGTAAAGTCTTCCAAGGCTCAGTGGAAGAAAGTGAGTGTTACTGCACTGGAAGTCTGCAACTTGGTTGGAAAGAGAAGAAATCTAGGCCTCTGAGTTCTGCAAATCCTTTAACCACAAGATCTTCCTGTGACTCAAAAAAAGAAGTGATTTTTCTTCGTTGTAATGTGGTGTAGTAATTAGAATATGGAAACAATCTGTGGCCTCTGAAACTGTACAGATGTCACTACTGCATTTTATAGTCACTTGGGGCTTTGTGGTTAACTGGAGATAGAATTTGAACTGTCCTGTTCCAAAAGAAATGGCTCTTAACATTTAGGCTAAAAAAAGAACATGCACTGACTCTTTGCTATAAAGGGCTTCTGATGTTCACATTTGAGAAGATACGGTTCTGACCACTTAAAACAACAGTGTATCATTTGTGTGCACATACGAAGGATGCAGCATTAAGAGTTCCTGGATAGTTTTTTGTAGTTCTTGGTGTCTGATTTATTAATCAGTGGATTCGTTTGATGCAGCTTTGTGTGCAGAGTGATACAGCTTTATGTTGTATAATTTATTTCCCTCCTACAAAGAGTCATTGTCCTGGTTTGCCAATGAGACCTTGTAAGTGTGCGTGCATGTTGCTCAAGCAACTTCTTTTTTTTCTTTCTGGTTCCATTCCTGCTTTTAGCCATCTGCTTGACATTACTGCTTGCTTTTTGTGCCTACAGAACTTCCCAAGCCATTGCACACTGTGCTATCCAGCTCTTCTCGTCTACACCCTTTTCATTCCAAAGTCACTCATCTGCAGAGCCAGGGAAAAATGTGCAGAGGTGGTAAAACATATCTTCATTTATACTTTAAACACACATTTGTGTTTCATCGTAAGGACGCTATCTAAAAATTTATCAGACCTAGAAACCTGGTTAGATTTCATTAGAAATTGATTGAATCTCTGACACTGATGGTGGTGGTAGGTGTAGACCAGGAGGACATTATGACATTAAGAGGCCTACGCTGAAAGATTGCCTTTGCTACTAGCTATAGAGTGAGAAGAGCACATTACCTGCATTTTTGTTGGCTGGGCAGCAGAGCCAATCCCTCACTCTAGCCTTGTCCACATAGAAACTTCTGCTGACCTACCACAGAGGTGTAATTCTAATGCTCTAGCTCTCCCAGTATATCTTACTGTGTGGATAGGCTTATTCCAGTGTAAAAACGCTCACCTATGGAGCTACAGCACTGTAGCAGCCAGTCATGCATACCCACGAAGATGTAAGGTCTTTACTGCCAAAAGATTTGAGAAAGAAACAGTGGAGGCAAGTAAATAGATATAAAAAACCAAAATTTATGTTACTGTAAGGAAGCTTGGACTCCTTTATTTGACCTAGCCTAGAGCGTTACCTCCACTTTCCAAAGCATCCATATATGTGCATCACCTTGGCTTTGTTTTTTTTTTGCCCCCATGTATATTACTTGGATGATATTTGAGGCTTTTATCCATCTCCTGGAATCCAATCAGCCCAGCAGCCTGGCCAGAGCAGTGGGGACAGCTTCCAGCAAGCTGCAGAGGTTTTTACACTTCCCAGATACACGAAGCTCAGTGTGCATATTACAGAGCACACATTACGCTTTATCTCTACCCAGGATTTCCCCAAAGTAAATATGGCTTCCAACCTCATTCTGAACTCAGATGAACTTTGCTGATGCCCAGAGGCTGCAGTCACTGTTAAAATCAAGTTTTGTTGTCCGTAAGTGGAAAAAAAACCAGCAGCTCTTTGTTTCTGCAATGTTATCTGAGCAGGAGGTTTTGTTTAGCTAGAACCAGTGGCTAAAAGGAATTATACCTTTCCCCAAACTTGTTACCAGTGGGCAAGCTTGGAGTAGAATAATCCCTATAACTCTCCTTGGAGAGGAGAACTGGAGCATAGAATACAGCTGAGGTGGCAAACACTGAATGAGAATTTGGATTCTTCATCGTGGTAGTCTGTCACACTTCCATTTTACGTGTATACCTAATAAAATATGATGTTCGTTGTTATCTGTGGTATATACAAGTGTTACAGCTCAGCAAAGGTTTGCTGTTGTTCTTAAAATAGCCAGATACAGTGTTGCTCTAAAGATTTCACTATTTCTAACTGTAAAGTAAACTTTAATTACTTCCTATTTCTCTGTTGTGACCTCTTAGTAATTTTAGGCTGATTCTGTTCCTTCTTCATGGATACATTTCAGACAAGAAGTCAAAGCAACTATCAGGAAATTGAGATATCATTTGTATGTAACAGCCTGAAACGTTTCAGCTGCTGGCCTTATGGGGAGAAACCTTCAAGTGAGAACTCATGAGGAGAAGGAAAACATCACATTCTGCTTTTCTGCACCCACTTTGCGTGTGATAAGAATATTATGAATAATGTATACCTGTCAGCAAGTAATATCTTAGCAAAACCACATCCCTCTGAGATCGTTGTATGAAGATGCTGGTTCCTCCAGTTTCAGCATGGGAAGTCGTTAGGGAATCAGGCTTCTCCAAGAGACACTTCTTGGTGAGAGAAATCTTCATGCCTGCATCATTCCTCATTGTCTTTGGAAAAGAACTCAGCATCAGTACAATGGAGTTCAAGCGTTACTCAAACCTCCATGATTTCAAAGCTGATTCTGTCATTGTAGAATCTCTTCCAGACCTGAAGTACCTTCTGTTTGCAATTGTTCACCAAAGTGTACTGCCTTTTAATAGAGTTTTCATATCCACTAGTAGTAAAGAAGAGTGATGGCTAACAAGCAAAGAGAAAGGAGCAGACCCTGTGTTCATGGTGGACAGACTATTCTGTTGTCTGTTATGAAGCTACACTTAGACAATTTTCAAAACAACAGCTTTTTGGTTTTAAGAGCTTAACTCATCACAAGGGAAAGATGTGAAGAGGAGAGCCTCAGCACACCCTCTTGAAGCTATTTCTTTTCCAAGGAGACATAGTAAAAGTAGGTTATTTGTGTTCTGAAAGAAAATGACTTCTGCCCCTTTATTTTCTATAGAAGACTTTCACCCACTCATATTCCTCTATGTCTGTAACAGCAGTGAAATTTCATAATCTTTATAACATCCTGAGTTTCTCAGCTAAAGAAGATTAGGACGTAACTACAAAGGTTCATTATAATCTGGGACAGTCTTCATTAAGAAGTTGTTTTTATATTAATTGCCTATTGATGCTGACAAATATTTTATACACGAGTTTCTTTTCCCTCTAAAGTTGACTCATTGGTGCATTCCTAGGGGCCACTAAGAGCTCAGGCCTGTGTGGCCAGTACTACAGAGAATATACTGGCATTGTTTTACAGCAGGGAGAAGTAATTTGAGGGTATTTTTGTGCAAGAATTGTCATTATTGACCTGGCAAGGCAAAGAAGAACAGCATCATGGCATGTTGCAAGGCACCAAGGAGCTGGAGGCTTACTCTCAATAAGTTGGGGAACAGTCTAAGTGGCATGGGCCGGCAACACCTTGGGTAACTGCAGGCTGGCTTACCTCTGAATCTGGGAGAATTCTTAGAGAGAAAGTAGTTTTCATTCAAAGAAAGCTGTTGGCAATAAGCAGAATTGGGTTTTAATGGGGTTCATATAGATAGAATAGAAATCAAATCAGAGTCTAATTGGCATATGGAAGATGGAAAGAGAAAGCAGAAAGCACAGAGCAGCAATGGCTGTCGTGATCTGAGCGGCTCAGCAAGCAGTGCTCATGCAGCCAGCGTCCATTAAGGTCCTATCCATAATGCATAAGATGTGGAAACCCAGGGGGCTGTCCAACAAAAAGGGAAGAATCCTCCGAACTACCCTTCAGAAAGTGATGGGTATGCTGTCCCAGAAGGGCCCGTCTGCAGAGCACTTTGAGTAAGTAATGGCTTGCTTTGGCAGTAGAGGTGATAGAGCACTAATGCACTACCAGCCAAGTGCTGGCTTCTCTTCCACTGCGCTCTAACGCTCTGCTCTTCAAGGATTGCTAAAGATTGTAGCATTTTCATCAAGATCGCTGTTATATTTATTTTATTTTCAGCAGATTTCAGGAGGTGATCCATGCCTTACATTCTGTCTTACGTCAGGAATCCCAGTGTTCCCCCAGTTACTCAGTTAAGTCCTTAAGTGTTTACCTGTTAATTCTTTATTATTCTTTTGTAAGCCTGGAAAAAAAAGGTGCTTATTTCAATAATTCTGTAGTTTAGAAGAATTGATGTCTGCAGTTGGGTGAGGAATTTTGAGTCAAGATTTTGTGAAATCTTTTCTAACAACAAGAGTAATAAAGCACTGAAATAAATTCCTTAGGGAAGCTGGAGGGTTTTAAAATAATTTGAATAAGCACAAATTGCTCTTGCTGCAGAGCAAGGAAAAGACTGCATGATGATACTTTTCCAGGCCATGATTACACGATTTCAGACTAGCTTATATCCTTGAGCAAAGTCTGGGATTCTGGTGGCTGTGCATAAGATATTCTGCTCCAACTCTGTTCATCTACCATAGAGAGGGCAGGAGAAGGTTGGAAAAGTTTATCCTTGTGCATCTTTCTTTCTTATTCCTATATATTTCTCCATTTAGATAGAAAAGGGATTCTTGCTCCATGCTGAATCAAAAGCGCCATTCACTGAGATTCAAAAGGCTGAAATCTAGAAAGAGCCGTTTCTAAACTTCTCAAATTACATATTTGGCCTGTTCCCATATTGGCACATGCTTCTGTGTGGATCCTATAAAGCCAAGGTAAATGCTGAGCAGGACTTTCTCAGTCTTTATGCCAATGCTTGGAAGTCTGGCAGTAGTCTTCAGTGGAACATCCAACCAACTCTATCAGATCACCAGAATGTGCCAGGTAGATCAAGTCGCACTCCACACTGCACTTGTCAAGGGAAGTTAATACATAAAGTAGTGGTGCACTTAATCATACTTTGTTTTAGGTATAATTTTCTTTCCTAGTGTATTGTTGGCAGTGCCATAGATTCTATTCCATCCTACTCATAGGTTCTGAAGCATGTATGACCTATGAATCTGTGCTCTGCCCATAGAAATTGTAGACTCTTTCTACGTGTTTACGTACTCTTAGACTCTCATGTGAATGTTGGTCTGTCAGGGAGAGACTATTTTTTTTAACCTCATGAAGGCTTCATTTGATATATTAAAGGAAAAGCCCCTAAAGCAGTTCTAACTCTTTCTCAGCTGTGCCGTGCATTTTTGCAGAGACCACGTTACTTCCAGTTCATGAGAGCAGAAGGTCACCTTGCAGGAGCAGCCAGTGCAGCCAGTGGGCACTGACCTGCCAGGTAACACTAATATCAGGAAAGTTAATGACATTTCTAAGCCATACTCTTACAGCATGCGTGTTTCTCTTACGAAGCCACTCAACCCAAGGATCAACCAACTGGACCATTCCCGCATGTGTGTAGCACTTCTCTACAAATCTCTCTCTTTGAATATCATTGAGAGACCTGCAGTCAAATTATGTTTCTTTTCCTTCAAGCCCAAAATATTTTCTAGACTTTCTGAGAAAAGCCTCAGAAATCCTGAGGAAAGCTATCTTCTGATGGCATCGCCTAACGCTCCTTAAGATATTTTATTTTTTAATTGATAAGCCTTTGCAATCTTTCAGTAGTTCTTCATGCTGTCTTTGAAAATGTATACGTTGTCAGGCCTGGAGTCTGCTTTGCTCAGAACAGAAAGCATTATGTCTATTTGTCATTCTCATAACCTTTGTATCTAGATGTCTCTGCATGGCTCTCAGGTTCTGTGGTACTGGAAGCTTTTCTGTTGTTATTGATTGCCGTTGGCTGGTTGTGACTGTGCTTTCAATGTGACTAAACAATTTTTTCTTCCACCATCTCTGCACGCTGCCATTTGGAAACAGATCAGCTAGGAGAAACAGATGTGAATTAAGAGAGTTGAGCTTCCCAGAGTCGTGTGCAGGCAGACCTGGAGGAACCAGTCTCACTGTCTGAGATGGGAGTTCTCTAGAAGGTCATGGAGAACAGCAGGAATTAAATCAGGCTTTTTGAAACTGGGTCCTTCAGTTGTTCTAGACATGATTTTGAAGAAAATCCAGTGTTCACATTGTTTTGAAAGCAGATGCTTGTTGGCATGCTTGTCAGATGCTTGTGGCAGACAATCCTGGAGATTCCTGGAGTCTGTCGAGGACAACTTCCTGGTCCAGGTAATGGATGGACCAACCCAAGGTGAAGCCTTACTGGACTGGTGCTCACTAATGCAGAGGAGAGCATTAGAGAGGTTAAGATTGGAGGCAGCCTGGGCTGTAGTGACCATGCCTTGGTGGAGTTTGTGATCTTGAAGAATGTGGGCCTGGCAAAAAGCAGAGCTAGGACCCTGTGCTTTAGGAGAGCAAACTTTCGGCTGCTCAAGGAACTGCCGAGTGGGATCCCCTGGGAAACTGTCCTTAAGGGCATGGGTACAGAACAGAGCTGGCAGGTCTTTAAGGACACCCTTCTGAGGGCGCAACGGCTCTCCATCCCCCAGCAGAAGAAGTCGAGCAGGGGAGGCAGGCGACTGTCGTGGCTGTGCAAGGACCTGCAGCTTAAACTGAGGGGAAAGAGGGAAATGTACAGGAAGTGGAAGCAGGGTTTTGTAGGCTGGGAGGAATACAGGGCTGTTGTCCTTGTGTGTAGAGATAGGATTAGGAAAGCTAAGGAGTAGATGGAGCTGAACTTGGCAAGAGATGTGAAAGATAAAAAGAAGGGGCTCTACAGGTACATAGGCAGGAGGAGACAGGCCAAGAAGAGTGTTCCCCCTCTGATGAAAGGTAAAGGGGAACTGGCTTCCTCAGACATGGAAAAAGCTGAGGTACTCAGTGAGTGCTTTGCCTCAGTCTTCATGGGTGGTCAGGCTTCCAATGTCTGCCAGGACCCTGAGCCTCTAGGTGAGGGTGTGGGGAGTGGTTTCTGCCCCACTGTAACAGTGGAAGAAGTCTGAGTCCTCCTCATGCAACTGAATGTGTATAAGCCACTGGGCCAGACGATATCCATCCTAGGGTTCTGAAAGAGATGGCTGATGTGGTTGCCGAGCTGCTCTCCATCATATTTGAAAAATCATGGCTGTCTGGTGAAGTCCCCTGTGACTGGAAAAAGGGAAACATTACTCCCATTTTTAAGAAAGGGAGAAAGGAAGACCCGGGGAACTAAAGGCCAGTGAGCGTCACCTCTGTGCCTGGGAAGATCATGGAGCAGATCCTCCTAGAAGCTATGTTAAGGCACGTAAGAGACAAAGAGGTGATTTGAGACAGCCAGCATGGCTTCACCAAGGGCAGATCTTGCCTGACCAATCTGGTGGCCTCCTACGATGGAGTTACTGCTTCGGCGGACAGGGAAAGGGTGATGGATGTCATCTACCTGGACCTCTGCAAAGCCTTTGACATGGTCCCTCACCACATCCTTCTCTCTAAACTGGAGAGGTGTGGATTTGAAGGATGGACTGTTCGATGGATTAGGAATTGGTTGGCTGGTCGCAGCCAAAGGGTTGTGATCAATGGTTCTGTGTCAGGGTGGAGGCTGGTCACAAGTGGTGTTCCTCAGGGGTCGGTCTTGGGACCGGTGCTCTTCAACATCTTCATCAACGACAGACGATGGCATCAAGTGCACCCTCAGCAAGTTTGCGGATGACACCAAGCTGAGTGGTGCAGTCAATACATTGGAAGGAAGAGAAGCCATCCAGGGGGACCTGGACAGGCTGGAGAAGTGGGCCCATGTAAACCTAATGAGGTTCAGTAAGGCCAAGTGCAGGGCGCTGCACTTGGGTCGGGGCAATCCCAGGTATTGATACAAACTGGGGAAAGATCTCCTTGAGAGCAGCCCTGCGGAGAAGGACTTGGGGGTCCTGGTGGTCGAGAAGCTGGACGTGAGCCAGCAGCGTGTGCTTGCAGCCCGGAAGGCCAGCTGTGTTCTAGGCTGCATTAAAAAAGGGGTGGCCAGCAGGGAGAGGGAGGTGATTGTCCTCTTCTACTCAGTTCTTGTGAGGCCCCATCTGCAGTGCTGCGTCCAGGCCTGCAGCCCCCAGAACAGGAGCTCTTAGAACATGTCCAGAGGAGGGCCACTAAGATGATCAGAGGGCTGGAGCACCTCTCCTATGAGGAAAGGTTGAGGGAACTGGGATTGTTTAGCTTGGAGAAGGCTCTGGGGAGACCTCACTGTGGCCTTCCAGTACTTGAAGGGAGCGTATAAACAGGAGGGGGAACGGCTGTTTACAAGGGCGGATAGTGATAGGACAAGGGGGAATGGTTTTAAAATGAGACAGGGGAGGTTTAGGTTAGATATTAGGAGGAAGTTTTTCACTCAGAGGGTGGTGACCCTCTGGAACAGGTTGCCCAAGGAGGCTGTGGATGCCCCATCCCTGGAGGCATTCAAGGCCAGGCTGGATGTGGCTCTGGGCAGCCTGGTCTGGTGATTGGCGACCCTGCACATAGCAGGGGGGTTGAAACTAGATGATCTTTGTGGTCCTTTTCAACCCAGGCCATTCTATGATTCTATGATTCAATTATTGCTGAGCTGGGGAGATAAACTTGTTAGTATGTCAGCTGTGGTGATGGAAGAGCAGAAAGGCCAGCTGTAAGGATGAGAAAGACCTTTGTATTTTAGATGCAGACAGTGAGGTCGTTGTTCCATAGTGTTGCAAAATGGTTCATAGAATCATAGAATGGCTTGGGTTGGAGGGAACCTTAATCATCAGTCATCTAGTTCCAACCCCCCTGCCTTGGGCTGGTTGCCAACCACCAGATCAGGCTGCCCAGGGCCCTATCCAATCCGCCCTTGAATGCCTCCAGAATGTGTCAGTGGTTGGGAGTACCCTTTCTATATGCACTGATTTCACTGTTTTTACAGAAAAAAAAGAGACGTGAACTATGGGCTAAGGGTTTGCAATATTAACACCATGAATAATGTCTACCGTTGGCAACGTTATTGCAGATCTGCCTAACTGAATCATTCAGTTTGAGCTCCTCTGTGTTCAGGGCATCGTTAAGTTCAGTACTACTACGTGTTATTTTGACCATCGAGCACTTTTCACACTTTTTAATAAATCTCTGCTGGTTTTCTCCAAAGGATCTTCATTGTCCTGGCTGATAATTATGTATGTCTTTTGCAAAGGTCTGATTGACTGTGTAAGATTGTGTAAGATGCCGACTAAGACGTCAGACTTGAGACTGGCAATGAACACTGGTAGTCACTAGTCACTAGTGAGGTGCTTCAGGACTCAATTTTAGGGTCACTTCTCTATAGTGTTTTTATAAAAGAGTTGGACACATGAGTCAAATGTACACTGGATACATTTGCAGGTGATACTAAATTAGGAGGGGGGACAGGGCCTGAGGGAACAGCATGGAGCTGTGTCAGGGAAGGTCAGGTGAGGGCTGGGGAAAGATCCTGCACCAGGGGGTGGTGGGCATGGCACAGCTGCCCAGAGCAGTGTGCGGGGTCCCAAGCTGCCAGAGCTCAGGGAGAACTCTCAGCCATATGAGGATGTAAGGTCTTAAAAGGTTTGGGTTTGTGTGTTCCTATGTGGGGCCAAGGGTAGACTCGAGTATCCCTGTGGGTCCCTTCCAACTTGGGATATTCTGTTCTGTGATTCTACGTTAAAGTCTCAATGTTGGGCTGCTAGGCTTTGTCTGTCACTGTGGCCAATTAGAATCACTGAAGAGTGATTTGGAAGGTCCACAGAGACTAAAACATTTGAAGAATTTGCAAAATGCATAAACACAGTGAACTCAGAACTGCTCTAATGCATCAGGAATTTCCTTTAAATGGTACTATTATATTCATATAAAAATATAGTAAACGCATCTCATTTTGGTAGGACCTATACAAAACAACATCTTCTGCTCTGATGCCTGAGAGCCAGCAGAGGGAGTGAAAGTTAACTACTAAACCACCTTGGGCAATGCTCAATTGAGACACTGAGGAAAAAGCCAGAGCAAGAACAAATTTCACATCATATTCCTTTCGAGTCCCATTAGAAATGAAGACTAAGTAATCAGTCTGCCAAACAGAAAATATGATAGCAGTAACAGAAAACATTTTAATTCCGTGCTTCTAAGTGGGTATTAGCAACAATAACGCTAAGCACAATTAAGCCATAAAAAAGTACTCCAGAGTATCCTATTCACAGTCAGCATGTAGAGCCTGATGAGACTTCTGCTATGCTCTCTCCATTACAGATGCTGGTGTGAAGGAAGAGAAAAATCTCTGTGTTGCCCCTGGCTCTCTCAGGTCATCGCAGTGTTTCTGTCTGTAACATTGCTCTCTGCCTCTCTCAATAGCTCATGGGTTTCAAACACTGTT
This sequence comes from Pavo muticus, assembly GCA_016647715.1. Lineage (NCBI taxonomy): Eukaryota > Metazoa > Chordata > Aves > Galliformes > Phasianidae > Pavo > Pavo muticus. Next base: position 1,217,116 of record JACDJE010000341.1, on the reverse strand, counting down.
TTGCTCAGTCACAGTGAAAGACGCTTAATGAATCTTCATTAATATGCATGAAATGCTGTTACTGTTGTCTGCTGGGGAGTTTGCTGTGGCTTTTCCATCGTGTGTCTCAGCACAGGAGCTGTGCGTGCAAGAGAGAGAGAGAGAAGCAGAGGAAGTGGAAAAGAGCTTTGTGTTGTGTGCATTCGTAGGCAGCTTTAAATAAAAGATCTGCCTTCATCATTCTGGTAGAGTGTATTTTATATATTCAGAAGGCACTCAAAGGAAAGGCTTGTGTCAGGTGTGGTGGGAGGAGAATGCTGGAGTTCAGGTCCAGGGCATGAGTGGCAGCAAGGAAACTTACCCAAGTTTGTACCGAGGCCATATTTTGCTCTACACCTTATAAATATGTAGTAAATGATGAAGAATGGGAGATTTCTCAAAAATGTTAATTTTTAAGGGCTGTCAGTCAGCTCCTCATCAGTCTGGTGTATGTCATGTTGGCTGGGAATCGTTCTAGCCTCTTAATAAGAACTTCCTGCTATAGCAAATCAGATTTCTTCTCCAGCCATGAAACTGGTGTAAGAGCTCTCTGCTCCTGGTTTGCATGGCACAGCTCACACTGGCACAGAAATCAGTGAGTGAGGTCTGTGTGCAGTAATTCATCAGCAAAGAGTAACAACAATAATAGGATATGTACATATATTATGAATCATATAAGTGATTACAGTTAACCTACCGCTTGGTCACGTCTACAGCATTACTTATGTTAATGAATGCTGAGATTTTTGGTATCCAAGTGAATTCTACTGTTTCCTCTTCTCAAAACAGGCAGATGAGTACACCAGCAGGTTGGCTTTGAAGCTGCAGCCATGTGGTGAGGATAAACCATCTAATGAAATGAAAACATCTTTTTCAGTGTCAGGAACACCGACTTCTCTGGGTAAAGCTGATCTTCTCTTTCATTTGCATCTTTCCCAGTGATTTCCTCCCTAGAATATGTGCCTTGCAGTCTATTTACAGGTCGCAGCATAAGAAAGGTTTTTAGCAGGCAGGGGAAATTCTTATCAGCATCAGCTCAAAGGATGAAATATCTGGAGGTTTGATTCATGAAGGCAGATCCAAAGAGCTTTTTTATGTACGGCTCAGAAGAGAAACATAAGAGAGAAGTGGTCGGATAATCTCAAACGTTTCAGAAAGTTTCAAATGCTGTGAGGCTGCAAAATGAAACCCAGAACGTGCAGCACAAAACCCTGGGGAAAAACCATTAAGGATGGCGCAGAGGAGTGCAATTTCCAGAGGTGAAATGAGATGATGAAATTTGTTCTTGAGGATGAGTCAGTGTACGGAGCAGCACATTTCTAAGAAATGTTATGGAGGCACAGTCACTGGCTAAGGCAGACTAACGTTCTTGGAATACACTGACTGCTGCTCTGATCAGGACTGCGGACTAGGCAGTCTCTTCTATCTCTGACTTTTGCAATTCTATGGATTTGTTCACTATTTCTGCCCACACCACATAATACTCCACATTCTTTCAGCCCCTTTCAAAAAATAGCTTTAATTAATACTTAGAATTCCCTGTTGAGATCAACAAGTGCTCTGTTTGCTGCACACAAGCAGGTAAAAGGAGACGGGCATGAGGTGCAGCTCTGTGCAGGTGGGCACCTATGGGATCTGTGCACTGTGCTTTAATAACTGCTGAGCTACGTAACGGAGTGGCCCAACCTGGTCTGGACGTAGGAGCAGCCCACCCAGCGCTGTCAGTAGATCACAAACTGTGCAGTGAATGCTTGCAAACTGTTCCAATAAAAGGTACGTTCAAAAATTTGGCATGCAGTACCTGAAGTGAGTCCAATGAATTGCAAACTTATGCTGAGCTGTAAGAAGTGTTTTCAGGGGTAGTTGGTGGGGAGAGCTTTACTGATGGCAGAGCATTATTTGGCGCTCATTTGATATAGTCCAGGTAAAATCCGGAGTGCTGCTCTGAGAAACACTGTGATTTGATAGAGAAGTGAGGGATATCAGAGTCTGAGCTAATGTTTGAAAAGAATCAAAGGCTCTTTTATCTGTGCTGACACCTGATACACAAGGAGTTCTGCACCCAAGATTTCCACTTCCAGTGCATACAACCGCTGTAGGCTCTGCTTCCTGCGTCAGCCATCGAGGGAGTAAACCTCCCCAATTGTTCCAAACTGTGTTGATGCATCATACCAGGAGGAATGTGCAGAGAATGGATGAAATGTGAAAAATCCACAAGGCTGAAAATAAAAACTAAACACCCCTCTGATCTGCACGAGTAATCCCATGGTGCAGCTGACCCAGAATTGTAATGCAAATATTGTAGTTCAATCAGGCTATTTTAAGATAGGATAGGAGTGAGGCTTCTACTTCCCCCAGAAGGAATGTACACCATTGCCTCTTCTTTAATTTCCTTTTGATTAAAAAAATATTAGGCTGTCTGAAGAGCAAGTGCTATCTTTTCTGTGTGTTGAGAAAAAGAGAAAAATCAAAAGGAATGAGAAACACAGGTGAACTTGTCGATGCTGGTTCAGTGGGAAAAGCTTAGAACTTTTTGTAAGGTGCTTTTTGTGGGATTTAGTGTGGCTGATTGCAGAATTCAATTCCTTTCCTTCTTTCTTTTTAAAATTCTGAAATCCACACCTGAGATTCCAGCTAAGGCACTGAATGAGGGGACAAGGGAATGGGAGTTACGTTTCTGGGTATTTCTTCCCTCACTAATGGTTCAAGGCTTTTCTACAATAGCTGTAAATTCAGTGGTTGGTGAGATGCAGGTTGGAGATTTCAAAGAATTTCTCCTCTGAAGGAGTGGTGATGCGTTGGCACAGGCTGCCCAGGGAGTGGTGGAGGCACCGTCCCTGGAGGTGTTCAAGGAAAGGGTGGATGTAGACTTAGGGACGTGGTTAATGGGTTATATTGGTGATAGATGGATGGTTGGACTGGATGATCTTAGAGGTCTTCTCCAACCTTAATGATTCTGCGGTTCTATGTTTGTGATGCCTGAAGTGCGCCAGAGCTGAGCTGTATTGTCACCTCATTTACTGCAGCCAACAAAAACAACAACCTTCATTTTTTAACTTTGGTTGTTTTGGGTTTTTTTATTTGCAAAATGAAAAGTAGTAGAAAATTTCCAGATGGTTTGCTAAGTTTTTATTATTTAACTGATCTGTGGTGGCCATTTTCCATGTGTTCTTTGTTTTTGAGCCTATTGGTTTAGCTTACTGTGGTTGACATACGTCTTTTGACCAGGTGTAAGAACCTATGGATGAATAAACCTATTCAGTCTGCTTCCAGCAGAAAGCATTTTAACACTTTTTGAACTTCTCTAGAAAGCATTCAGGAAATGTCAGTTGCAGAAAGCACTCTGTAGATGACCGTCCAGGCTTTAAGAATATTATGGGAAGAGTGGCTTTCCTGACAGCTTCATGGAATTACCAGAGAAAAAAATAGCATTTCCACAAAAAATGCTGATGAGAGATTTCCCATTAAGCAGTCATTATCAAAGAAGGTTGAAGAAAGAGAACTGCTGACACAGAAAGAGAGGTATAGGTTTTATAAGACACACCCTTAAGCAACCAAATGCTGAACCCATTGAAGCTATTGACTTCCTATTCTTGTATCTAGAAGTACTGTCTCACAGCTAGTTTGCATTGCGTAGCTGCAGAGTCACAGTGGGAACGAATATGATGCTGATGTAATAACTTTACATCAGTGAAAGTCTGAATATGGTAGGCAGAGGAAAATCAGACCCTGTGTTGTATGAATATAGGCATACACACAGGTAAAACGATACATAAAGCTTTTTAGTCCCTGACTTGAGAGAGCATTATTTTCCGTTGATGTGGTTTCCTTCTGTTTTTTATGCAAAATTATGTAGCAGTTTCTATTACTTTGTTTGTGAATCTGTCGCTCCCACACTTCTCTCCCAAAGCCAAAGAAGATGGCTGTCTTGCACGCGAAGCTTTAAAATATGAAATCCTGATAAAATATGAAATCTCAATCTTGCCATGGGTTTCAGGAGCTGATCTCCCTCACCAGATACAGTCGTTCCATTGGATACAAGCTCTATGCCTTTTCAAGGATTTTAAAGTTTTGCACTAGTAATTGGAGAATGGAGGAAGTTATTCTGGTGATTCTGCGTGCTGGTTCACTGAAATCAAGGGAAAAAAATCTTTGTTCTGTGAAGTTCAGGTACACCTGAGTGCTACACGACTGTTTGGCTAAATCATTACTGTGAGTTTAAGTGATTACATCCTAAGTGAGGTGGTGCTGGTAGTCCTAGACGAGTGGCCATAAAGCTGTGCCTGCATCCTTCCCGTTATGGTTTTGTTTGGTTTTGAATTTTATTTTGTTTTTAAAGACACTTCCTTTCTTTGGTCTTAATCATTTTTTAGGTTTTTTTTTTTTTAAGCCTCTTTTTAGCTGCTTCTTCTCTTTTGCAATGCATTAGTTACTATAGTAACTATGCTGTGAATGGTATGGAAAGAGGCTAGTTCACCCTAGCAGTGAAGTATAAAGCCACTTTATATAATAGTTTGAAATTTATATAATGGTTTAGAAAATACAGCAGTTTTTTTTTTGTGGGGTTTCCATGACCACATACGTGATATAAGTATATATAGCACTCTTAGGTCATCACTGGTAATTATCCTCTTCTGCCAGCATCCGAAGGGTGGTAACAGCCTTGCCTGCGTTCTGCTCCCTGGACAGAGCATTCTGAAACATGTGCCCGAGTGCTCCACCACCATCCATGTTCACCTTCTGAATATGCTTATGGTTGTTATGGAAGATCTGTACCTGTAGGCACAGCACTGTGCTATAGCTAATTTAACTTACAGTTCTGAAATGGACGGTTGGAGAGGGACTGTGTCTGGAGTAGTGTCTATTTGCAGTACACTGAAACACTCCGTATTGCTGTATTACAGCCCACAAGTACAACAGCCGCCGTGTTTGTGCTGTGATCCTGTTATCTCCTAAGCTACCCTGCTCTGAGTCAGTATTTTCACAGCTGAATGCCAAACATTGCAGAAAGTATCACTGAAGCCAGCTCTGACCCGAGGCTGCGGCAGTGCTCTGGGAGACACTGAAACATGGGCTGCGGGCTGATGGTGATGTATTGTACACCCGATAACTTTTGCTTCTTCTGGTCATTAAGAGACGTGGCAGGTTTTTGTCTTGTGACACTTTTTCCCCCAGAGAGCATATTTAAGCACAGCCTGGTATGAATCCGTACTTTCGCAATTGCGTTGTACCTAAATTCTCCCTGGAGCTCTGAATGAAAGTATTACCATTCATTGCTTCCTGTCCTAAACGCAGTGCTGCCAACACTCATGATTTTATCGAGTCTCAGGATAGTTGTTGCATTTTTGAGAAGTTCCAGCTCCTGAAGTAATGCAAATATGGGAAATCCTTAAAGGGTGCACTTTTGGTTTTCTTACTGGAGGGAAAACTTGAACTGGAAACTAATTGCACTGTTAAGGCTAGAAAAAAAATTAATTTAAACATACATTCTTTTTAATACAGTCTCTAATTTAAGCAAATGCGTTTTCAAGTTCCTGACCCGTGAATTTTGGGTGCTTGGACTTGCCTATAAAGCATTATCTGTCTATCTCATAGAATCATAGATTCACTGATTCATTGAATCACTGAATCATGGAATGGCTTCAGTTGGTGGGAAACTTACCTAAAGGTCACTGAGTCCCAATCGCTGCCCTGGGCTGGTTGCCCCCACCAGCTCAGGCTGCCCAGGGCCCATCCATGGCCATGAGCACCACTGGGGATGGGGCACCCACAGCTCTCTGGGCAGCCTGGGCCAGCACCTCACTGCCATCTAAGTAATGAATTTCTTCCTAACATCTCTCCTAAATCTCCCTTCTTTAAGTCTAAAGCCATTCCCCTTTGTCCTATCACTATCAGACTGTGTAAATAGTTGTTCCTCCTCCGCTTATAAGCTCCCTTCAAGTACTGGAAGGCCAAAATGATATCTCCCTGGAGCCTTCTCTTTTCCAGACTGAACAAGCCCAACTCCCTCAACCTTTCCTCACAGGAGAGGTGCTCCATCCCTTGGATCATCTTCATGGCCCTATTTCTGCTGCCATGCTTTATTCTGGAACTTGAGTGTATCTCTTACTGACAAAATTTCCATTGCATGGCCTAAGAAAAGAGCAAAGTCTAAATCAGAAACCCTTTCAAAGATGTCTTGAAAAGGAAACTGTGAAACAAACCGCCTATACTCCTAAATATGCATCAACATATAAAGCAAATTAAAAACTCAGTTCTTAAAACCTTATTCATGTGATCTGAAAGCCCATAGAGGTCTCTCTTTGGCTGAGCCAGCAGGAGGTGGCTGGTTCCTCGGTTAAGTTCTGGGAACTGCTCCATCGCTGCCTGACTTCCTTGGCTGGATGGGCCCAGGAAGCCAGGAGGGCTGTCTGTACGTGCGCTTCAGCTGCTGACATGCACTCCTTTTTTGTTACTATTCCTTGGGTTTTCATGGTATGGTGAGAAAAATGCAATAGTAGCAAGAGAAAAACAGCTTGGTTCTGCCAAGGTGTAGAGAGGAAAATGGAAACTGATGGCTATATGCATGCGTGCATACATAGGAGTGTGCATGTGTATGCCACCTCTGGAAGGCATGTTGACCATGGACTGCTAAAACCCACAAGCGTGTTGTTCGAGCACTACCTGCTTTCTGCAGGCTTTCCTGGCTCCTCCCTTTGAAACACCTGGAACTGGCCGCTGTTGGCCGACCATCCCATCCCTTGTGTCCGCTCCGCTCTGTTGGCCGTACGCTGCATTTCGGGAAGTGCCGCAGCAGATGCAACCTTGTGTTCTTTCACTTCGCAAAGCAAGTTGTTTAAAGCATTCCTCACCGTGCAGTAGTCGGATGTTTATTTCAATAACATGACCTGTTGGGTTCCTCTGCCTTTAGGCCCAGAGGAGGGGGAAGGAATGGGGCTGGAGCCGGAATGTTTCTCGCAGACTTCACAACCTCTCCAAAGCTCTGTCAGATTCCAGCCATGTTATAGGAGGGCTTGGAAGCTTCATGCAGGCTTAGGAAGAACTTGCCTTGTTCACATTATTGCTGGTATTCTGTTTTCTGGGCAGCAGCCAACAGGAAATTCCTGGGACAAATCTTTCCGCTGTTTCTTTCTTTCTTTTTTTTTTTTTTTTAATAATTAAAGTATTTATTTTAATATTAAAAAAAAAATAAGAAAGGAGAGTGAAACTGTCAGAGAACGAAGAAGCCAACATTAACCCCAAATACGTTTCATTTTGGGCCTCCTTTGTGACTTTATTCTCCCCTCTGAAGGATTTATGACCTCATGTTCCCCATTTCTGTGACATCCGATGGTGTTGCCACAGGAACCATTTTATTGCCAAAAACAAAAGGATTTTGAGGAGTTCCATAGCAGCACAGGACACAGTGCAGATAATATATATATATTTAGCCCAAATGATAAATGTGATTTATTAGGCCCTTATTTTTTAAGCTCTGTCCTGCTACACACAGAATAAACCTGGCAAAAACAGCAGCAATTGCACCTGTTAATCCAGGACTGCCTTTGTACCTGCACTTAAAATCTTGGGAATTTCCCTTCTTGTCTACCCCCTCCAAATGACTGATCGTTTCCAAATGCTTTAACATATGAGAATAAACAACAGTCTGCTCATATGAGCCGTACAGGAGCAAAACTGCGGTGAGTAACAGGAAGTTTGTATTGCTGTGATTTAGGATGTTTTAAATTGACGATGTAAAATACCGGATTAAAGTCATACGGAACGAGCTATCGAGGAGTCTTATTTTGCTTCCGAAACACCTCCAAAATCAAAGGCCATGAGAGATTTCATTGTACGAAATACAGAACTCTCTAGTTCATATTGGAGAAGGGTGAGACTTGCTGCTCTCAGCTGGGATGGTGGAACCCCCACCAGTGCACCCAGAGGTAACGAATGAACAAAAAGCTGTGAGTGAGCACAGCTGAAGTGTAGAAGAAAGCCTAACTCCTAGTTTAAGCAACAGGGGATAAACCTGCTAAAAACTGTCAATGTGGAGCAAGTCTTGAGGCTTTATGGCCATAAAAACAGCAAGTGTGTATGATATGTATATGCATGCCAATAAAATGTACTGATAAGCCTTACAATCAAATCTGTATGCATATCTACATAGAGAGTTTATCGTGTAGTAGCAGGGAGAGAGCCTAACTTTCCTTAAAAGAAAAATGAACGTGGGCTCCCGAAGAAAGTTGTTAGAGGATATTTTAAGAATTCCTTCCACATATGCATCCTGCTCTAGTTAAGATTCTGCAGCTGCTGAACTGAGTGCCCCAGAACTGTTGCTGTATTCCAAAAGATGAGTGATCTCATTGCCGTGTATTTGCTAGAGTAAAAGTAATACACCCCAGGGGATGGGTAGGTTAAACGCCATATGGTTAACCCCAACATTTCTGCATGAAATGCTTCCCCATGTTTGGCTGTTTATCAGCAGTTTGAAATGTTTTGCTGATCTTTTCTTTTGTAACGAGGTAACCTGGGGAGGGAGGGAATGGTAATAACTTTAAATGCCACTGATTTTATCTGCTCCCTGTCCGATCCACCTCCAAAACGTACTCCCGGAGCCCCGTGCAGCGTAGAGGCGGATCTGAGGGAATATCACGGATGCAGAAACCCAGCATGGGAAGGAGAAGCAGAGTGCTGCCTTAAACACTGACACATTGCCAGATGTAGTGCTTTTTAACATTGGTGTGGGCTTGTTCACACTTGTCAAATCATACTGTGCTCGCTAATGTTGCGTTTTCCTCAAATATATTAGCTCTCTCTCTGTTCCCACTCTTCAGCAATTGTTTTCATTTATCTTTTCTCCCCTTCATTCCAGCAGCCTTTGTCTCCCCCCCCCCCTTTTTTCCCTTTTCCTACGGCTCTTTTCTTTCGTCCTGCCCTTCTCACATGAAAAATCAGTCTGACCCAACCGACATTTTTTCAGAACACGTAGGTTAAGCAGATGCCTGCCTGGAGGAATTTACAGCCTCATCCTGATGTACAACATGCGAGGAATAAATAGGCTGACATCCAAGAGGGGGAGTAGTTAGCTGTCAATCGGCGACTGAAGGATATGGGAAAGAAACATGCTAGGGATTTTCTCAGGAAAATGAGGAGCAGCAATGGAAGCCTGACCTGAAGAAAAGGGATGGTTTGTTTGGTGCACCAGGGGGGCAATGTGAATGAAGAAATCGAGTCCAGCATGTTGTACAGAGTGCCAGGATGAACAACAAATGGCAGATTATAGTAGGTGGGAGTTTCTTATAGGTGGAAAAAAAAATAGGCTATTACATTAGTGGAAAAATAGATGAGATTTACGACAGGATTAAGAAAAATTACACGATCAGAGTAGCAGAACATCCCCTTTGTTTTAAATCTATGCAGCAGGAGTAAGTAGCCTGGTCCCCTCAGCTCTTCTTCCCCATTTCCCCTCACACTGTGGAAGGATAAAAAGATACACCATGGATCCTAGAGCATTTGATTTGGTTGGACAGGAGGAATACAGAAGCGATGTTTGCTGAGGGCAAATCTGTAGGCAGAAACAAGGGTGAGGGAAAGGATCTGTCCTGAAAGGGTCTCATCCTGGGTCTCATCTCGCTTCGCCCAAGTGCGGGCTGTGTGATGAGTGCAGACAGTTCAGCAAGGCCAGCGTGAAACCAGACTGCTGCCCTTCAGTGCTTTGGGTGCTGCTGCTGGAGGGAGGGTGTTAAGCAGCACAGAATCCTGAGGGATCACGAAGATAGCCTGAGCTGTGCAGGTTATGCTGTCTGGTTGGTACTGGATGCTCTTAGTGGCAGGTATCATATGATCATCTTTTCTTTTGTCTAGGTTGGAAAAATGGTAATGGGTCTAAATCTTCTCTTTAGGTAGGTGACCTTATACAACGCTCAAAAGAAGATTTTACCAAGGAAGTATTTCACCTTGTTGTCCCATATTAGCATGTGCCATTGTTCAATACGAATGTGTAATTTGTCCAAGAAGACAACCCAACAACAAATGAGTGGTCCTAGAAGCAAAGCCAGGGAGGACCCTTTCTGAGTTGTCCCATCTTCTTCATGGACCCAGCATCTGTGCTGAGTGGGTCACAGCATTGGGTTTCGGCTGTGGTACTTTCCTCTGAATCGGTATGGGTTAGCTCTTATTGCCCTATGGCTGTTATTCCTCATATTGAGGGGCAGGCAGAAGGGCTGGGATCGGATTCCAGCAGGTACTGCTGCACTGGAGGCCCTGGGAAAGCTCTGTCCAGACCAGTTTTGCTATGGGAACAGAGGAAGCCACAAATATTGTGGAAGAAGAGCTGCAGTTCTCCTCTACCTCTCTCTCTTGCTGTCCTTGCAATGGATAATCACTGTTTTTGTGCCAGCTTAGCATATCGTATCCACATACGATGTAACATAGATACTGAATGTGATATTTATCAACCTCAGCCAGGACTGTATATCCTTGAGTCTTCATGTCCTATGCACAGCATGAGAATATAGCCAACTACTTTTGAAAACTAAGTGTTTCCTCCCGTTGTTCAGGCAAAGGATATGGTGCTTTCAGGGAAGGGATATGATTTGTTCAGGGATGGGCTTACCATAAGCCATCTGTCTTTCCACTGTATGTAATCTGAGGCTTTCCTGTGTTTGGGGGAAGATTTGCTGGGGAGTTAAGTAAATTAAGGATAGCTACGTGTTAGAAGACATAGAGCTCTGGTATTCATTGTAATGGTTGTATGAATGACAACTAATCCTTATCAGAGCCCCACTTGTCCAGGACCCTGTATCAATGATTACTTTTCATCTGAAAGAAGCTTTACCTGAATTAATGTTTTGATTCGGAGCAATAGTGCAGCTTTGAAGTGAGTTCCCCAATCACCTCTACTTGCCACGCATCAGTGTGGTTTGAGAATGCATTAAGTGAGCTTCTTTTGGAGGCAGTACTCAGAGCTCTGCTTTATGAGCACCACAGCCCCCAGCTGGGATACAAAGACCCAAAAGAACAATTGGTCTCGGGGATATCCCTGAGCCAAATATACAGTAGAGGTACTCAATGCCTGGAGCCACGCTCAGTCTAGTCCAAAGCTGAACTCCAGGCCTGCATTTAGTGTCTGCTTTGAGTTCCTCACCTGCTCCTGTTGTACAAAGTTACTTGCAGGATGTAGACAGAGGTGGCTGGGGTTTAAATGTCAGAATTAATTGTAAATATGAGACACAGCAAAATCAAGAAGAACACCAATGCCAATGTATCGTTGCATAGCTCATCCCAACCGTCTGCAGCGCAAGCAGTCCTATACCTGCCACAGAGCTTCACTTTTGCATTAGCAGATGCAGCAAGTTCTGGTCTTCTTTGCTTACCAAATCCCTGCAGTGAAGACAACCCCTCTTTTCCCCAGAAGCAGTGTGACAGTCAGCAGAACGCTTGTGAAAGTTCACATAGCAGAGAACTAAAACTAAAACTTGCTATCAAGAAGTGAGAGCAGTAGGTTGCATGGCATGGGAAGTCATTAGTATGTCCTACATGCCCATGCATTGCACTGCAGATTGATCTCCCTGCTCTTCAAAAGATGAAGATACCTGAGACAACCTCAGGGAACTTTAATTTTAGATTCCCTCCCTTCCCCACAAAAAGTTATTTCTATGAGGAAGAAAGCTGGAGGTGAACGTTCGTGCTTTTCATCTGTGGGGTGAGGCAGCAATCTTCAGCCCGTGGCTGTGCGCCATCAGTTTTGCCACTATTCTAAATCAGGAAAGATTTTAAAACTTTCATCTTCGAATTAGAGAACAGCTGGGCTGATTCCAGCACTCTGTGCCCCGTGGCTGTCAGTAATTTCCTCTTTCTTCATGATGAGCACAAGCATAATTGTTGGTTCTTTAGAGGAGGGAAGGTCATAGTTGTTTCTACTTAATCATTAATACACATCCCTCAGATCCTATGGTGGATTTTTGGCCAGGGAGAAGAGAATCACAGATCAAGGGCTGGTGCAGCCCTCAGACATGGGCAGAGATGGAGCCATGGCCTGGAGCTGTACAGCAGACAGGAATCCTGTTAGAGGACAGGGGGTTCTGCTGCATGTGCCAGCTCATACGGGGTGAGGAAACAAAGGAATTCTTACAGAAATGCAGCACTGACATTGTGTTCAAGTTAAGCTTTTTGTTCCCATTAGTTCTATGAAATTTCATGGTGTACCAGCCTGAATTATTACCTCCTAATGCTATCTTTATTTGGCTTGTTTTTGTGAGAATGTTATAAATCTTAATTGTTGTGGTGCTTTGCTTGATAATGCATGATTGTTTGGCCACATGATTTCCAATGCAAGTTGGTGTAACTGTTAGTACTGTGCTATATATAATTAAAATACATTAATAATGACCATGCATAGGTGTTTCCATATCCTCATCTGAGATCTTGAACTCATTATGCTCAGAAATAGAAGTTTTCTGCACCCTACATGCATGTTGGAATGAATTCTGGAAAGTGCTGAACATTTTAGCTTAAAGCTGTTGCTGGAAAAACCTAAAACATTGGAGTTTCACTCCTTCATACTAATTTATAGCTCGTATTTTTAAAAGAGAGAGAATCTCCAGCTGACTTCATGTGTTTCTTTATACGACTATGGAACATTCAGAGTGCACAAAAGTCATAAATCAGATCCCAGAAACAAAGAGGTTGTCCTGGCTTCCTTTTGCTTATTAAATGGCTTTAAGGATTCCGTTTTCAGATCTTTCTACACATTTCAGAAGCTCTCTCTTAATTGGCAGTATCGACTGCTATGTAATTCCCTGATTCCAGAGCTGGTGCTCTGTGGAAGACGCAAGGCGAGAGGAGACCCAAACTCACGTTGTTTGCATATAATTGGGTTGCATTTTGGTTTTTGTAGTCTGATGCACTCTGTACTCTCTTATATGGAATTTATTCCACCTTAAATTCTCCTCTGTGATCTGGCTTATAAGCATCCAAAATAATCATTTTTCCCCATCACAGTAATCAGGATGACATGGGTCTAGGGAGGAAGGCACAAGGACAGCGAGGTGGAAGCCCTGCCTTACATTTAATTTGGGTAGAATTAGTTCTGACATTTTCCTCCTTATCTCACTGCTTCTCCTCTCCTGTGAAAGGGGAACGAACGCTAGGATTTCCAGGTCAGAGTACAGGAACATGAATCACACCAGAAGCTGTGGGAAGCCTGCCAGTGCCTGCCTCCTCCTCGCTCATGTCTGCTATGCTGCGATGCATGTGATCACTAGATACTACTTTAAAACAAGGAGTGGAAAAGGACAGGTCTATCTCTGCCCGGAGAGGGGTGAGATGAGAAAGAGAGTGATAAAGAACGCTCCCAAACACAGTGCCTGAGAGATCCGGTGCTGGCTGCAGCTGCTTGCACGCACCCAGTTCAGCCCGTGGGGCAACATCAGGGTTTGGCCTTATTCCCTAACTCCATCAAACAAAGGATCCATCCATCTGTGGAAGTTTTCAAGGGATCTGCTCATAATAATTATTACTACTCGTGCAAGAGAAAAGAATGTGCAGGGCTGCCCAGCTGCCCCTTGCTTATGCTGGCCCCACTGAGCTAGCAGCCCCGATCTCCCTGATTTAAGCAGGAATAGCTCTGCATTGGCCCTGTAAAGGAGTGAGGTGGGTGTAAAGTCCACGAGCTACTCCTTCCTCACATGTTCTTAACAGGGGCTGTGCAGCGGGTAGACTCCCTATTCCCATGCACTAAGAGCTCAGCAGTTGCTGTGATGCTCTGTCCCCCTGCACTGCCGTTCTCATGCTGGCTCCACCAGCAGCCCCGTGTGCCTCCTTAGTTGCAGGTTAGAGGCAGGAAAGTGTCCCCTTTCTGTCAGCAAATAGCACTCCTGCGTGTCTCTCAGCTGGTAGCCCCCGTGCCCTGCAGCATCGCATTGATTCGGCGCGGTGCAAGGAGGGTAATTTCTGCTCAGAGGGTGCAGAGCCACGTGTGTTCCTGCAGCCTGGGAAGAGCCGGCTGCACATCAGCTGCCTGCTGCTTGCTTCTGCACGGGGCTGTCAGCTTGACTTTGCTTCAAATCCACCTCGGTTTAATGAGCCTGTTGGTAGACTGCAAATTCAAGCGCAAGTTTTCGACAAATGTGGGCAGAAGAACGCAGGCAGGTATGCTGTGTGTATGAGTGTTAGCAGAACACGATGCCTCTGGGCTTTTCTCAGAGCTCCCATCCACCTTCACCCTCATCCTGCTGTGTGAATGACCTCTCCAGAACTTGCCAGTGCCCGAAGGCATCCTGAAGTATCGATGGAATATGTGTGTTAACAAGAGGAGCCCTCCAACGGGTTCTGCTGCAGCTCTGGCAGCCTGCTCCACAGTGCCTGTAGCAGGTATTCAGGGTGAGAAGTGGAACATCAGCTTCCCTGCAAACACACAGAAGCAGCTTAGGGGAGCATCAGCTCCACTGATACAGAAAGGCAGGAGATTTTGTTAGTAAGATCCTGTGTCACCTTTCTGGAGCCTTTTCTGGAAGGAGCTTGGTGGGAAGTGGCTGGTGCACTCTGGAAATTGGTCTCAGAACTACTGTAGTCACATGCCAGGAATCCCATGAAGTCAACCTCAGTGAGGTTGGGGTCAGCCTCTTCTGCCATGTAACAAGCAATAGGATAAGAGGGAATGGCCTCAAATTGTGGCAGGAGAGGTTCAGGTTGGATGTTAGGGAATACTTGTCTGAGAGTGGTCAGGCGATGGAATGGGCTGCCCAGGGACGGGGTGGAGTCACCATCCCTGGAGGTGTTCAAGAAATGTTTACTTGTTGTACTGAGGGATGTGGTTTAGTGGGAAATACTGGTGATAGATGGACAGTTGGACTGGATGATCTTGGAGTTCTTGTCCAACCTTGGTGATACTATGATGTTATGTACTCTTCACTTTCCAAATGAGGAAACAAAGTCTGACGTTGGTCAGTCTGCACCAAACAGACTCTGTCAGGTTGTCCCACAAGGCTGCCCTTCTGCAGGCCGAGCAGAAGGATGTCTGGTGCCTTGTGTTCATTCTTCCCATCTGCTAACTGCAAACATATCCAAAGAGCCCATCAGGAAGGGAACCTTGTTTCTTCTGAAGAAGGAGGTATGGTTTTCCAGAGTATCTGAGGCCGCCTTTTTGGTGCCCACAGCTCACAAATCCAACTGGGGCAGGTTTCCAGCTCTCAGCTCTACCAAAGTCAGTGATGGCCATCTGTGCTCAGTACTTCTTAGATGAGGAGGAGCTGCCTCAGAGCTGCTCCACAAGTCCCCCCGTTTGCACAGTGAGTTGCTACAGGTTTGCCCCTCCCTGAGAGCTAGTTCCTGCTATTGCATCTCTCCGTTCATTGGTCTGTGCCCACAGCTTTTGCCATGGGGGCTGTTTGGTGAAATACTGGTTTGTTTTTACATTGCACTGTGTCAGGCCACCTAAGGTACATAATATCATGTCTGCTTCCCAAGTGGTATTTTCTGAACAGGATAATGGCAGATGTTGTTGTTTGGGCGTAAGCATTTGTATTCACCCTTATTTGTGTCAGACATGACCGTGCATAAACTAATGTCCTTATTACAAACTTCAGCAACCAAAAAACTTCAACCAGGACATTTAAAATATGAATGCAAACAAACAAACAAACAAACCAACAAACAAACATGGAACTAATTAAACTGTGGTTCTTTGTTTGTTCGTTTGCTTCATTTTTGTACTCTTATCCAAAACTGGAAAAATCTAAGAGATGGACTTTTATCTTTTACTAAGGCAAAGGTTCTGGGCTGTTGTGTGGCCTCAGAAACCTGGGCGTTAAGAAACCTTTGTAGAAGCATGAGATCACTGCAAGATTTTGAGCATGGACAAGGCACTAGCACTTATCCACATATAGCAGCTCTGGTTGTAGGCAACAAGAGGCACAGAAAGCCAAATACCGCATCTGATGAACGCTAGGGGGAAAATTTCGTAATGTTCTTCGCTCACACACGAAACACAAAAGCAGAATCCCAGATCAATTATCTATATTATTGTCCCCCAGCCGCTTTCCCACTGGCTAATCCTTCTAAACTACCCCGAGGTTCTGGGGTCAAATGCAAAATGAGGAATAAATCTCAGAGAGTGTGGGGAAAGTGAACGTTACTGTATATGAGAATAACTAGTGGAAAATTGTGACAGTAAATGATTTATCTCTTTCACTGGTCTCCTGCTCATCTTAACACTGTGTCCCTTTTTTTTTCAGAATCCGAATGGATTTATTATAATAAATGATGTGACTCTGAGGATAACCTTGCTAATGTGTTATTACTTGTAAGAGAAAAGGAAGAGATCTTTCTCCATTGGATATGAGCTCGCAATGTTTCAGCTCTGTCCTGGCATGATCGATCCCATTCAGGTTTCCCAGGGCGTCGCTGACAGCCCTTGGTCTCCAGCAGTGCAGCCACTGAAATCATGGAATCTGGGAACTGCTGCTGCCTGTCCCATGTAATTAGTAATCATAAAGCTCTGTTATGCTTCTAGTAGCTGATGGCTCCTTCCACCCCTTCTGCTCTTACTTCTTGCATCCCCCTTCAGTTTTACTGTCCTTCATTGGTTTTGCCTTTTTTCTTAAGTTTCCCTGTAGTGTGGCACTGTCCTACAAATTTGCTGGTGCACCCTCAAGTCCCCACCTGCAAAGCAAACTTGTGATGTCTTGTGAGTGTCACCTGAATTTGGGAGGGCTCTCATGTCTACATTGTGATTTTTTTCTTGTCCATAATTCTTCCACACAGGTTCATGAAAAATGAATTGAGATGTGAGTTTGCCTTCATCCCTTTGGTTGCCTTACCAAAGAAGCTGCCTTGCTGCTTCAAGTTTTGGGGTGTGAGGGTGTCCGAGGGAGGAATGACCTCCACATAGTGTTTGTACCCCGGAATGTGGAAGTTGCTCAGGCAACTACACACGGCCTATTGAATGCCAAGGTAAACAATGGCAGAAGACATGCATACATTATTATTCTCATAATTTCCTGCTGCCCTCAGGCAGTAATAACTTACACACCCTATTTTCCAAATGTTTCTAATTTATTTCTCATGAGCAGAATTATCTCATGCGTAAAGATCCTCTCCACTGCAACCAACCATGCCTCCTCTTTCAGATGGCCACAAATGAGATGACCAGTCTTGGGTCAAGACTGCAGTTCTCGTACCGTTAGCCGTGGCACAGGATGGCTGGGGCATGCTTTGGTCCCTGCATAATTCTGCTGGTTACTCTGCAGCTCTCGAGTTCTCTCTTTCCAGCATTATTTCTGCTTTCGCTGCAGTTCTGCAGATTTCACTCCTTCTGATCCTGGATGATGGCTCTCACACAGCTTGTGCTTTGTACCCGAATCTTGGGCTGTGACATCCTTGTTATTCCAGTCCCACGTCTGTCATGTGCACCTTGAGCTTGATTTGCAACTTGCCTTTTCTATCAGCTGCTGAGCTTCTCTTGAGAAAGAATTACGTATGGAGGGAGTAGCCAATTTTTTTTTTATATTTTTATTTCTTTACTTTAGGTCAGTAGAGCTACAGGCCTTCAGCTTTCCTGTGTGAAGGGGCATCTTTCGGTATCTAAAAGGAGGTTATAAGGAGGGGGACAGGCTCTTTAGCAGGATGTGTAGCATAGGGAAAGGGTAAATGGTTTCCAACTTGAAGAGGGGAGATTTGGATTGGATATAAGGAAGAAGTTTATTACAGTAATGGTGGTGAGGCACTGACACAGGCTGCCCAGAGGAGTGGTGGTGCCCCATCCCTGCAGACACCCACAGTCAGTCTGAGTGGAGCTCTGAGCACTGGAAGAGCTGTGGGTGCCCCAGTGCATTGAAGGAGAGTTGGATTAGATGGCCTTTAGGGGTGCCTTCCAACTCAAATGATTCTATGATTCTGTGATTTCTTTTTTTTTTTCAATGTTTTTTCACCCTTACTGTCTTCTATGTGGGCATCTGAATTGGTTTTCAGAGTGCAGCAAAGAGGTACTAATGGTTATAAAATAATTGCAAACGTAGTGGACAGTGTGCCTCAAAATTAGATCCTGGAGATTGGTTAAGCAAATAAAATTACTCAAAAATACCATAAAACCATTTCAATGAACGCTCGGGTTAAATGGCGCTTTGAGAAGGACGTTCCTCTCTAGGCTGTAAATCCCACTTTATGAGTCCACCCCTTAACATCCTTCAGCTTGAAGGTCAGCAGTGATTTTCAAGCTCACAAATGAGAGAATCTATCCTGGGTAACTCTGGAAGTATACACTTACATCTTTGGTCTTTCTTTTTACATTTCTGTGGAGCTCAAATAATATACTATTTGCGGAATATATCTTCACACTTTAGTTCTGTATGAACTGTGGTGCATGAGCACTGCATCTCCATATGTGAGCAGCATGTATGTGTCTTCTCCCTCAGTTTGCAGCCGTCCTTGAAGGAACAAAGTTATTGTTCTTCCATCCCAGCCAGAGGTCTGAGCAACCAGAAAGGCGCAGCGCTCAGAAATAGACACCGAACATTAATTTTGATTTAAGGCAGTTGCTTCTGTGCTAAATAAAGCAGCAATTAATTATTAAAAATATACCTTTCGTGGCTGAACATTCCCTTTTACAGATACTAAACTCTGAGATACGTTTTGCTTTTTAATTATTTTATTTTATTTTATGAGCATACAGTAAGTGCATGTCTTGCAGCGCCAGGATAAGCACAGGCACAGTTTGAGGGTACGGTGTGTGCTGATACGAAAAGTCGTGTGCTCTCCTTCTCTTTCCCCACTGACACCCTGTGAATCAGAGCAGTACAAACCCAGCATTTTTGCATGAACTCAGCCACCGTAGCTTTACACTAAGAAAAACTGGTTCTGACTGACAAGAAAAATGGCCAATTTATTTGCTTAATGTTTAAAAAGAGATTTATGAGCTTTGGTAAGGAGGAAATTTCAGCTTTGAGCAAAGCCTTCTGCACTGGGTGCTCTGTGACCAGCACTGCCCTGACAATCCCGGACAGTTTTGTTGCTTTCTAACACTATACTGGAACTTTGCATAACTACCATTTTCCACTCCAGAAAGGACTGGACTCCAGTGGTAAAAGCACCATTAATTTTATGTGTATGGAAACAATGGATGGAATACTGGAGTTGATGGAGAGGGAAAATTCATCCTCTTTCAGTAGGGTGTGTGAATTCATTCCTTAGGGCTGGCTATGGTAAGAGATTTTATGAACTATTCACTGAGTGCTTGTGAACTTGGACTGCAGTGCTGGGAGCAGGGATGGGAGACCAGGACTCCTTCTTCCAGGTGCGTGCCATAATGATCAGGATACACAAGCAGACCAGCTCTCTCGAGACTAAGAAGTCTCAAATGATTTCTGCACAGGAGTGCGGCATGGACCAGCAGCTATATGGAAGGTGAGTAAAGGTGAGTGCTGCCTGTCAGAGCTTCAGAGCACTGTTGTGAAATGAAAGTCAGCTCCACTTCGTCAAAAGAAGAAATGAAAATCTAAAAGAGCAGAGATTTAAGTGAGATGTTAGGAAGAAACTCTTTACACAGAGGGGGTGAGGCCCAGGCTGCCCAGAGCTGTGGGTGCTCCATCCCCAGTGGTGCTCCAGGCCATGCATGGGCCCTGGGCAGCCTGAGCTGGTGGGTCAACCAGCCCGGGCAGGAGTTGGACCGAGATGAGTTTTAAGGTCCCTTCCAGCCCAAACCATTCTGTGACTGTGATTCTAAAAGAATATGACTGGAAAAACTTGTCCAGACCAGGCCTTGCCAGGTTACAGATCCTGGAAGTGCCTTTCTTTGGCTCTCAGTCTGAATCTGGGCCATGAGTATTAGAAAAGGGAAGAGTCTTCGACCTCACTGATCACTTCCGACTGGCATCAGGCAGGAGATTTCTTGGATAGCTCAGAGCTTTAGCATCCATCCAGAGCAATAATCCTGGGGTCCATCTGCGGTCTGGGAAGGCTGGAGGGCAATTCTAGAGGAAAAGCCATCTAATCTAACACAGAGATTTTCTTTGGAGCATTCTGGCTTAGATGCCTGGGCTAGGATAAATGAATCCCATCCTGGAAAGCTGAGACTTAGGGATGTGAGCTGACTTCTGAGAAACAGGGGAAATTTTTTTATAGTTTTGGAAACAAAGAGTAAATAGGAAAAAACTATTTTACATGGGAGGTAATAAATTACCAAAGAAGACACTGAAGCAGAAAAAGCAAATATCTTCAGGAAATATCTGCAGAAGTATAAAAACATGGAAGTGGGAATAAGGGCGATCAAATCAGGCAGATCTGTAGTCAAGGGTGGCCAAGATCTTTTCCTGAAATTTCAACAGGATTTTCCTGTGTTGTTAACATTTGAAATGCTGAAGTATTTAGTTAATCAAATACACTCATTACAATGAAAAGGCACTGAGCAGTCCAAGGCTGAGCCCACTGAGGGACATCAAAATAGCAGCCTCTTTCCAGAAGAACCTATAGTTGATAAGAAGCCAAATGGTTAAAAATAAAATGAACAAGGAAGGTAAGGGCAGCAGAAATCATGCTTGTTCATGATTTTTTTTTGTTTGGATAGGAGACTCTGGAAGTGGATCAGAGGTAGAAAAAGGCAGTAAACAGGAAAGGAAGGCAGGAACAAGCATGAAATGAGCCCGAGGTGTAAACAGTGGAAAAATCTGGGTGCAAAGAATGACCAAACAGCACAGCATGAAGCCTCTATCAAACATAGAAAATACTGTATTCATTGTTGCATATACTTTTCTGTCCCTTTTCTACTTCTCTCCAGTTTCTCTGACTAATGCTTTTCTTCTGCACTGGTTGTTAAGATGTGTACTGCTAACTGGTTAATTTTCTTTAATCATTAGAAAGAACAAAATTTCCCCATCCCGTCATCTGGCCCAACAGGGGATTTTTGCTAACTGTATGGGAACTGTTGAGTCCCGCCCTGAACCACTGATGGAGCACCCGGGGAAACGACCTGGTCAGCCCTGGGAGCACAGGTGAAGGCAATTCAGCTGTGTGATAGGAAAGGGTGGAGCGTGGCTGTACCTCTCCTAGACCCCCCCATTGAAGGGCTAACCCCTTCTGATACAGGTAAGCAATCTTTTTCCCTTCCCTTATAGTACCTTTCTATTGTGCTATGTCCTATCATACTGATCTGCCCAATTGCTGCACAAACACAGTGGCATACCTGTGTGCTCATCTCCAAGTCTACTTGTCTTGAGCACTGGGTTACCAAAGGCATGCTAAAAGCATCAGGCTCAGGCCTTTTCTGGAGGTAATTCATTGCAAAGTACTCTTCCCGTGCCAATACTCAATCATGCTCGTACATTCCCAGGCTCGTTAAATGATATCTCAATAGAGGCAAAGAAAATGTGAGTGTTAAGAAGAAAACTCAGGGACTCTTTCATTAGCTGATGTCTGATTCAGGATAGTCTTCAATACAAATAAACAATATTGAGAGTAATTATTTTGTGGGCTCCTGCTGTAACACAAAGGATGGATGGCACTGGCTGTTGGCATGTACCGAGGAAGAATTTACGGTGCAGGTTTCCCCAGAGTTTGTGTTGACACATACCACATTTGATTTGTCACAGCTCCCCTTCCAGATTCTGGTTTCCAGTTCAGGTCTTGTCTTGAGCAAGATTCAGTCCTTCACCACAATGGGCTGCGTGGTGTGCATGTAAGACAGGGTGAGGCTTCTGGATCAAGTTTTCTGTTCAAATATATAAAACACATACTTCACTCTCTTTCTAGAGGTGGAAAGCTAAAGAAGTAAGTCACAGTGATGTGACAATGATGGCAGTGGTGGCATTATTATACCTCTACCACATGTTTTCCAAACCACTGGGACAAATATTGTGGAAGTCTTGAGAGCTGGAGATCAGCACATTCCATGAGGACTCTTTCTTTACTGAAATCTGTTTTCATGTGTTCTTAAAAAAATAATCTATTTCAGAGCCTGCTGGGAAAAACCTTCATTCAAGAGAACAGTTAAAAATGAACGTGGCTTCTTACAGTGCTGACTTCAGTTTCTGGTATCACAGAATGACTTAGGTTGGAAGGGACCTTAAAGGATCTGTTATCATATTCTTTCAGTCCAGCTTTGTACTTCTGGATGCAGTGGGGTCTCTGGTTGGGCTGTACTTGGTTTTTCTAGCACCCACTTTGCCTAGCAGGCGTGGTCTTCCTATGGCAGCTGAGCTTGGAGAGTACTGGAGCTTCATGTTGCCAACTCATCCCACACATCATGTGATGCCAGAATTTCAGAATCATTCTGATTTCCAGATCAACGCAGTGACACAAGATATATGGTAACTGTTGAGTCAGGTCCTGAACCACTGATGGAGCACCTGGGGAAAAGACCCAGTCAGCACTGGGAGCACAGGCGAAGGCACTTCTTCTGTGGGACCGGAAGTGGTGGAGCCTGGTTGCACCTCTCTTAGACCTCATTGAAGGGCTGACCCCCACTGGGGAAGGACCTCTGGTTGGAGATCCTTCCCTTTTGGAGTTTTCCCTGTGAGCTTAGATCTTCAGAGGCAAATGAGCACTATTCCTTTTTATTTGTAACACCTTTTCATCGTGCTAGCCCCTTTGTCTTGACACCTCCTGTATCACCATTCCACTGCGTTGATCTTTCTGATTGTTACACAAGTTAACCCAGTTTTGGATTTTTTGAATGCAGCCTTTGATATTTCCTTTGGTTCTTCCCATCCTTCGGAAGAGCCTCATCATGCAGCAGAATTTCCATGCACACGATCTCCTCGGTATGAGTGCTTTCCATTTCAGTGGTTTTATTTCTTGTCTGCATGTACTTGGCTTTTTTAATATCATTCTCTTTGAGAAGACAGAAGACTTTCTTTATAGTAATTAGGAAATGCTTTTGAATATGTATTCTGGAGACCAACTTGTACCTCTTAATGTAAATGATTATCCTACGCTACATCCATTCAGAAGCAGTGATATTTCATGTTACGGGGCAAGCGGAGACACGGGGTTTAGTTAAAATAGCACATTGCATTTGGCAGGAACATACAGAATAATGCTGATCAGACTGCTTATGAGAGCAGCCAGTCTGGAATGTATGCTGTGGAAGCAAGGAATATTTCAGCTATCTTCAGCCCAGATTAATTAGCATTATGTAAGCGAAGAGAAAAGCAAAAATCGAAAGGGAACGGAGACATCTGTTATGTCTCTGAGTTTTCAGGCTTGCCTGCAAATAGAGGTCTCCTGGAAAGACAGAAGTATCTCTATGCTTTCCCAGCAGCGATGGGAGTAAGTAATGAGGAGTCGCTGGCTAAAATCCAGCAGTGTGGTTAGTGCTAATCCCAGCTTTTTTTTTTACAAGGGGTGGCTTGCTCCTGCAACTCTGTCATTGTTTATTATTGTATCATGATAAGGATTATATCGCAACAAAATGTACGGACAGGCTGTAACCCCCAAGCCCTCTCCCAAGAGATCTAAGCAGAGTGGCAGAGACCATCAAACTGGTGGATAAAATTCCCAAACACTCTTATCTACAGAATAAGGAAGTTTTCTGTGATATCAAGAAATTCTGACACAGGAATGTGTTCTGTTTGCTCTGAGTTGCTGCTGGCAAAAGCACGGCGGCTCGAGAATACTCCGGAGATGTACCGCGCAAAGGGCTGATTACAGTGTCGAGGTGGGAGGTAATGTTCCAGCAATTTGGAAATCAGAGTTGAGAGTTATAATGTTTAGCTAAGGAAACACTTCTCTGAAGTAAGACGTTGAGTCTTGCTGCCTACTTCTCCCCCCACCACTTTCCCCTGGTGGATTCTATTAAAGAGTGTTGGGAGGAATAAAAGGAGTGAGGTCAGGTCAGTCTGCGTGGCAGGGAAGGTCAGACAGGGTTAAGCAGGCCAGGTCACATTTCTGTGTCTTCTGTAGTTCTCCAAGAATTTGGGGTCACTGCTTAGAAACTGTGCTATTTGATCAGCTGTTGGTAATTTGAGCATTACACAAGAGCAAGCAGAATCAAAGATGATTCTTGAAGGTGAGTGATTAGAAAGAAGGAATGAATGGAACGCTTACATAAAAAAATTAAATATGCCAGTCTTTTATTTTATCCCTATTTCAGATAAGCGACAATGGCGGGTTGACCTAGAAACAAGCTCTGTCTGGCTTAGCAGCCAGAAGCAAGTATTTCAGTGTGTTTAAGAAATAAATTCAGCAAGGGCTGCATGTGTGGGAAAGGAGGACACGTGCATAAGGTGATGTTCTGCAGAGAAAATTAACTTGTCATTCCAAAAGTGGCTGGGCACCAGGCTGGGACAATAGGTGCTTTGAATGTCAGGTAAGAGATGGACTCATGTTGAAGGGCTAAAAATAATCGTTACTTGATAATTGCAGAGTATTTAATAACTTTTTTAAAGGAAGTGTATTATCATGAAATAGTTTTCATCGCCATTCATCAGATGGGTGAATTGAGACTTCAGAGGTTAAATAACTTGCCTGAGGTCACAGCAGACCAATAGCAGCGCTGGCAGCAGGACCTGCTTCTCGGCCATGCCAGTTGAAATTACTGTCTCTGAAAGAAAGTAAATTCAGGGCTTATAAATTAACTTTTCTTGAATGATGGCCATGTCAGTGGGATCAAGTAAGGGGAGAAAAAGTCTGATGTCAGTAGCTCAGAGAAGGTAACTTCAGGATGGCTTTCTTGCTCTCAGCAAAATGGAAAAAGGAAAACTCTCTCAACATATATAGATATTTTTTTTTCCTCAGAATGATGTTGTTTGAGTCCTGGACAAGGACTTGGCTCAGATGTTCTCAAACCTCCTGCTCTTTGCAGGCCAGACTCCTTATAAAGAAATAT
Organism: Pavo muticus; assembly: GCA_016647715.1. NCBI lineage: Eukaryota > Metazoa > Chordata > Aves > Galliformes > Phasianidae > Pavo > Pavo muticus. The sequence goes on along the minus strand of JACDJE010000341.1, from coordinate 1,192,299 downwards.
TTTTCAGGCTGAAGAGTAGCAGCATACATAGAAGAACAGACCCATCTGAGAGCTAATTAGGAAGTTCTCTGCTAGTTGCTCTGGGCAATGAGGGATGCATGTGGTTGTCTATCCCTGGCCTTCCTTATCCCGTACCTCACTCTCTCAATTTCCCCAGCCCTGGGAACAGCTCTCCAGCTCACAGAGATAATGCTCTGAGAGAAATCACCTGGCTAGCAGCGAGAAGAAATGCTCAACCCCTCATTCAGTAAGGAAAAACCTTCTGGGGAATTGGACTAGATGGCCTTCAGAGATCCCTTCCAACTCTAAGGATTCTCTGATTCTATCGCAGACACAGACTAAAAATCATAGAATGGCCTGTGTTGAAAAGGACCTCCATCTGGTTTCAACCCCCCTGCTATGTGCAGGGTCGCCAACCACCAGCCCAGGCTGCCCAGAGCCACATCCAGCCTGGCCTTGAATGCCTCCAGGGATGGGGCATCCACAGCCTCCTTGGGCAACCTGTTCCAGTGCGTCACCACCCTGTGTGAAAAGGAGAAGTTTGTTTACAGCCAGGCAATAGAGGTCAGTTTCAAGGAGTCACATTTTGTGGCCTTTTTACTGAAGGAAAAAAAAGGCTTACTTGCACTCACTTATGCCTCTCCAGAGTTGTGTAACACAGCACAGAGCTCCTACTTCGCCATTTCCCTCTGCCCACTCCTGCTTGGCAGCCTTAATGTCTGAGCATTCATTTTGGGCCTGTGACAGCTTTCTGAACAAAACAGCAATCTCACTGCACTGTGATTGCCACAATGTTCTCCAGTGCTCAGATGCACCTGCACACCCACAGACTCCGAACATTGCATATCCTGCTATGCAGAAGTGGATGCTTTTGAGTTAAACTGCTGCTGGGGCAGGAGAAGAAACCCAGCAAACAGCCACGTGTTTATTGAAGCAGGCAAAGAAGTTAGAGTGTGTGTTAATTGTATGTACCATAAAACTGAAATACTGCAATAGTTTTATTGTGGCCATGTGCTTTAAAATCATTAAAGCCTAAATGCATTCAATTCATGACATATTTCCCAGTTTCTGAGTCCTGAGAATACTCCTGTTGTTGGCAGTGGAAAGCAAAGAGTCACAAAGATAGCATTATGAGAATGTTAATGGCTTTCCATTCCCTATACAAATGATGGAGCATCCTTATACACATGTGGAAAATTGGTGATGGAGAAGTTTAAAAGCAGGCTTGGAAAGGGAAAGCTCTCAAGAAGGCCAATGCCGCATTGTGTCCTGTGCTGCTGAGCCCCATGGGCACTTCTGCCTGCCCCTCACTTGTACCTTGGGCCTGGGGACTGTGCTCAGACCACTCTCTACTTCCAGCAAATGCCTTCAGAATTCTCATTTCTGAGCTTCCTGAGGAAGAACAGCCCAAGTCAACAGCTGGGGACTAATTCTGGTGTTTACTATATGGCAATAAAAGGATTTCCCTTAGGGTTATAGGGAGTGTGAAATGTAGATGCTCCAGATATGCCACCTTAATTTTCAAAGGCTTATTAATAACGTGCACATTCACTCTTCATCTGTAACACTACCAAAAATGTCTTGTTTAGAAACAACACACAAATGTATCCCTACTTTTTATAGCAGGGGGAGAGGGATGAGTGTCAGTCAGTCAAGATGAGCTCCAAAGATGTCTGCGCTAGGCCTCCTACAGGATAAGTGGTGTTGGCTGGCTGCCACCGGGATTACGCAGGGCTGTAGCTCTTTGAGGAGTGTTTGTTACTCATTTCTACAGCAGAGATATTTACCACAGAAGAACAAACAGATCCCACTACTGTATTTCCTCGTACTTTATAGAAGTGCTCTAAACTGTTTACAGTGTTGCCTAATAGTGTCTGGATTAGTTTTACTTTCTGGGTGTTTTTTTTATCCTGCTCTGTGCTAGAGTTTGTGTGGATACAAACTGAACTAACTCATCTGGCCCCCCTTGGTGCCCCCAGTATTCCTGCGAAGTCCCACAGTCCCATCATAGCAAAGGGCCAGGGTGTACAGCAGGGCTGTGCAGAATCATAGAGTCGGAGAATGGCTTGGGTTGGAAGGGACTTTAAAGCTCTGGGCTTGTTGTCCCCATCCACGGCCATGAGCACCACTAGGGATGGGACACCAACAGCTCTCTGGGCACCCTGGGCCAGAGCCTCACTGCCATCTGAGTAATGAATTTCTCCCTAACACCTTGTGCTTGAGTGGTACGGGAAACTCGAGGTAAACTGGAGGGATGAATTCCACTTGGTAGAATAATTAGTGTCTTTTTTTATTGTTCGCTTTATCATAATCCCAAGATGTTTGCCTTATTCAGAGATTCCTTGTATACTTTGTTCTTTGCTTCTCTCAAGGAATATTTGATACCATTTTTTTCAACCTTTAAGTAACCGTGTAGTGCCTCAAGCAATCTTTCAACTTAAAACACAAAGGCACAAAATGTTACTGACCATGAACGAAACCAAATATTTTAATCACTTATAGTATTATTTTAAATGTACATGTAATTATTCCTTCAGGCCTCTCCACATGACATTTGCGATCTTTAAAGATACTAAGATGATTTACTCTCATACAAAGAGCAACTTCCAACTATTTTGGTTCCCAGGGGACAGAGAGATGGAGAGCAGTCGTGGCAGTGGAAGAACAGGAATTGCAGGGGCTGTATGAGTGCAGGAACTTTAGCAGAAGAAAGCAGGGGTTCAGCTGGAATGAGAGGGACTGCAGAGAAATGTGGAACTCTGGCTGGTGACACAAAGACTATCTGCTGTTAGAAACCAGAGAGATGTCCAGGGAAGTAATAGGCATCATGTAAAAGGATACAAACAGTGTGACTGCGTGGTGCACCCAGTGAGAAGACCCCCCTCACGCCAGGGATTCCTCTGAGGCCAGGACCACTGGCTTGGTGCTCAGTATTTGTTTTTCTTCTCCCTGTTGTTAATTATTAAGGCAGTAGACTTCCTTTTGGGTTTTATCTCTCCTTTTACAGTCCTGTTAAGCAGCAGTAATGTAGATAAGCTGCTGGATGGTGGCGGTTCAGACAGTAATTAAAACTATACTCGAAATTACAAGCAAAAACTCAGCTATCCTGGTATTGAAAGGAGACTTGAAATAGATGTCAGTTAAGTCAGTCAGAAGGCAATGCTTAGCTCTGCTGAGGTAGCAACTGCCTGACTTGCTTATAGGTTTAGACAGAGCTATAACAATATGAAGATACAGCTTTCAAGAAGCATCCACTCACTGCATAGTGGCATCAAAGCAAGGCCCCCTATAAAACAGTGGATGCCTGATATACGTTTTATTTCTACTGCTGTTGTGTCCTGTGATTTTAGCAGAGCTCAAGAGCATCAGACTTACTTAGGGCTGTCAGGTGAAGTCCCCAGTGACTGGAAAAAGGGAAACATCACTCCCATTTTTAAGAAACAGAGAGGAAGACCTGACAAACTGCAGGCTGGTGTTCTTCACCTCTGTGACTGGGAAGGTCATGGAGTGGATCCTCCTGGAAGCTATGTCAAGAGCACAAGTGAGATGAGGAGGTGGTCCAAGACAGTCAACGTGGCTTCACCAAGGGCAGATCATGCCTGACCAATCTGGTGGCCTTCTGTAACAGAGTGACAAAGGTGGACAAAGGAAGTTACAATTCTGTGTTATTTTTTTCCCTTTCTGACTCATTTTGGAGATTGGAATGGGTACCTGTGAAGGTTTTTCAGGGCTTTGGGGAGTGTGATCCCACTGGGGTGTGAAGTCTGAATCATCTTACTAGATTTTTATTGGGAAACTCCCCATAAACTCCTGGTGCAGAGGAGGGCACCGAGATGTTGGAGGTCTTGGAGCATCTCTTTGTGAGGAGAAGCGGAGAGCTGGGTGCTCCAGGGACCCCCTCTATGTCCCTAAACACCTGCGGGGAGGTGCAGAGAGGATTGAGCTAGGTGCAAAGTGTTGCACGGGGGTTGGGGTGATCCCCATTGTGTATACTGTCTGGGAGAAGTCCTTGAGAGTGTAGAAGGACTTGGGGGCTCCAGTGGAAGAAAAACTGAACATGAGGCAGTAGTGTGCTCTTGTAGCCCAGAAGGCGAAAAATATCCTGGGCTGCACTGACAGAGGGGTAGCAGCAGCCAGGGAGGGGATTGTCCTCCTGTACTCTGCCTTCGTGAGGCCCCATCTGGAGTACTGCATCCAGGCATGGGGCCCCAGCACAAGAAGGATGCAGCGTTGTAGGAGCTGGTCCAGAGAAAGGCCAAGAGGATGCTCAGAAGTTGGAGCACTTCTTCTATGAAGAAAGGCTGAGGGAGCTGGGGGTATTCAGCCTGGAGAAGAGAAGGCTCCCAGGAGACCTCGTTGCAAACTTCCAGTACTTGAGGGGAGCTTATAAACAGGAGGGAGAGTGGCTTTTTATACAGGTAGATAGTGATGGGATAAGAAAGGCTGGTTTTAAAATAAAAGAGGGGAGATTTAGGTTAGATATGAGGAAGAAATTCACTACTGAGAGGGTGATGAGGTCCTGGCCCAGGCTGCCCAGAACTGCGGGTGCCCCATCCCCAGCGGTGCTCCAGGCCATGGATGGGCCCTGGGCAGCCTGGGATGTTGGGGGCAACCAGCCCAGGGCAGGGGTTGGGGCTGGGGGCTGTAAGGGCCCTTCTAACCCAAGCCATTCTATGATTCTCTGCCCAAACAGCTGTGCAGTGACATGCACGCTATGCTTCCTAGCCTACAGCGTAAGTGGCAATGAATTGTGTGGTAAAGTGTCTACAGGCTCTCACTGAATCAGAATGTGTAATCTTTCACTGGGAATCTTGACACAATCCATTATTTACAGTCTGGTTTGCAAAAGGAATTCGGGAGTTGAGTCCAGCAGAAATACAGCAGTCCAGATGTGTGGAAACACTGTCTTTCTTACTGGGTAAGTTTTCCAATGACAAAATCAACCAATTTCATACCTATGCATTGCCACAGGTGGGACCATGGAGAGTAGCACTGCTTACTGGAGTGTTTGATGTGTCAGAAATGTACTTCTAAGGCCAGGGCAATTTGAGGACAACTGAAATGTAAAAAGGAATATCAGCAGATGGTGGGAAGGACTGGAGGTCACTGGGACAGGAGATGCCTTGCCATAGTGGCAGCCATGGTTCTGGAAGCTGGATGCAATGTAGGCGGTACCTTGCTGTAGATCACAGGCAGAACATATGTTTGTTTCTGGAGGAGGGCATACACGTACTAATCCCCCAGGAACATCTGGTTAATTAATAAAGCCATTAGGAAAATTCCCTTTGGCTTTGTCTCTCTGTTTTTCTGATTTCAGGGTTGGTGAGCTTGAGGAACCATGCAAAAACTGTTTAGTGCAATGTGTGGGGACCCTCCTGCAGCAGAAAGCTTGCTTGTTAATGAAAGTTGTTTTCTTGGAAGTAGTAGTCATGTAGCTGTAGAGAGTCCAGGAGCACTGTCTCATTATGTGCCAGTTGTAATGTGGCAGTCGTACAGCGCTGAGTAGCACTTGGGTCATACCACTGTGCAGCAGGAAAACGTACTAGAAAGTAGGTCGTGGAAATAATCCTGCTGGTTCCAGACATCAGAGTATACAGTGAGGTCGAAAGTTCAGGCTGAGCTGGAGAATGCAGTCGGAGGGCTTCTTCTGCCTGCGTGCTGGGCACGGGACTGCGGGAAGGGCTTCTCTGCAGGAGCCCTGCAGCCATCAGCTGGGCTCGGTGACAAACACTGAGTGCTCAGGATGGTCTCTCCCCAGGAACCTGGTGTCTTCCTTCCCTTCTGAAGAGCAGAGAGCAGGGAGGGAAAACTTGCTATCCTGAGATGCAAGCTCTACAAACCAGAAGTTTGTCTAAGTTTCTGGGCAGTTCTGTGATGATTCTTTATTCCTATGTAAAGAATATAGATCTTTAAGGTGACTTAAGATGAATTTTGGGCTAAAAGTTGCGTGTACTTTTCTTTAAGTGGTTGTATCACCTTGTAATTTCAGACTGCTTATTGCTGCGTTATTTTGGCTGCTCCTGCCCCGGGACACAGAATCCAAAGCCATCCTGAGGACTTGATTGAGAATCCAAGCCTCCATCTGAGCTTTGGTTAAATGTATCCCTGCCTATCCCCATGCTTCTAGTCAAAACTCTGTTCGAAAAGCTCTGAGAATGTCTTCTGTGTATTTATGGTTCCTGAGTAATATAAAAGCAGTAACAGTTGTGCTGGGGAAACCAGAGCTGTATGTAGGTGATATACAGGGTAAAATCCTTTGCTTCCTTGCAACAGGTAGCTTACGGCCTGTCTTTCTATGAGTGACAAACTGAAGTCATCATTTTTAATAACTGCTAGTGGATCAGTCCTCCACAAAATATTTTAAGCCCTTTCAAATGCTGTTGCATCCTGCATTGATAAATCCCACAGTTTCGGTTATGAAACATCTCAAAGTGTATCTTTGTTTTGTCTGTTTTTCAACTAATTTCTCACATTTCCTCGACCCTCGTAACGCGAGGAGTGATAAATGTCAGTATTTCATCCCCTTTAGCCATCGTAATCAGGATTTGCATCTCTTTTCATTATCTCTCTGTAGATAACTGCTTCATACAGCTTTTGTCACTGCTATGGAGCCCTTGCATGTGAAACGTGTGTGAGACAAGGACAGTGCTCCCTACACCACAAGGTAATTGGTGCTTATAAAGCTCTTAAGGACCATTATATAAAAAAGTGGCATAGCGTTCAAAATGCTGCATATAAATTAGTCCTTCAGTACGCATGCAGGTGACATGAGTATAAATTCGGTCATTCCCGTTCACAAGTTGCTTTTCATACAAAGCACAAGTATCAATTACAGGCATCACTTTTTGCAAATGTGGCCGTTATTTACTAGAAAGCACTCCTAAAGTTGTCTTGAATATTGCTACGTTGGAAAGGCAGACAGCGAGCCCATTCAAAGCATTAATTGCTATTAGCTGAAAGAAATGTCCCCCACACCTCCTGACTCATTGCCTCCCTCATGAATCACAACGCATATAATGCATTCATCATTCCTGGGCCGAGTGAAAGGGTAATGCAAAATCCTATGTAAGTATTTCTTAAGTAATTTAACTGTAATTAAATTTTGATTTGTCTCATTCAAACCTTTTCTTCCTTGCTCAATCTTTGAAAGAGAGATTATTGTGAGTAAAGAGTTTTAATGGAAGCTTTTAAAGTTCCACCAAGTTCTCCTCCCAGGGGTTTGATTATAGCTAAGTTCTTAATCTTTAAAGCTTGTTTTCACCCTTTCAGATTGTCTGCTCAGATCACTTTGTTTTCCTTAATGTAAATATTCCAGCACATTTCAGAACCAAACAGGGATGAACGTGATTAGAATCGGAGCTTTGTTAAGCAGCATGAAAAGATCTTTTATTTCAGCGAGGGAGATATAGCACCTCTGTTGCAAATTATGTCATGCTGACAGAGTGAAATGTACTGTAACCTGATGTGAAAAAAGAACATGATCTAACAGTATTGATACGGAGGGCAAGAAATGCACACGGCGTTCAAAACAAGTATGGCAGTGAGATTTCTTTTATTCCTCATTTTCGATTTCTGAAGCAGAGAGTGAGGTAATTGTTTCCCTGGATAAAGATGTACAACTGGTGCCTGGCTGGTAGGTGAATCTTATATTCATTTGCTCATCAGTTGCCAGTTTGTGGAATAAGTAAGAGGGACAAGGGCTGTAAGAATATGAAGTGCTCAAGCAGAAAGCATTACAGGATCCCATCTTCTGAAATTGTATGCTGAGCCCTCTTAAAAACGTTTTTTTTCAGGGAATGGATGGGTTGTTTACGGGCAATAATTAAGACCATGTCCCTCTCCTGAAATGCTTTGGATGTCAGGGCCAATTTTCATTTACTGTTACATCAAATCTCAGATTAAGTCATTATCTATTTTATCCAAGCTAACAGAGACGGCCTGGATTAATGCAAGGATTGCTGAGAGGTGTATTTCCTTACAGCATGTAGAGGAAGGAAGGCTGAATTACAGAAAGTGGTGGCATTGAGCACTAACATGAAGCAGAATTCCTCGGGTCTGTGGTCTGGGTTCTTTGCTGGATACACTGCTTTGCTGAATTGAGCCCATGGTGAGCTGCAGTTCAAGGACTCCACTGCCCACCTGAAAACCCACTGAGATTTCTTGAGGTCAGGTAGAGGTGCAGTGTTCACAAATCGTTGCTCACATGCAGGGTTTTACAGATACGTGAACAATATCATCTACCAGGCATCATTTGCAGGTAGCAGTTAAGGGCACCACCATATTCAAGCTAAAGATGAGCAGCAAGGCTGCCTGAAGCATTGCTATGAGTACGCAAAACAGGCCGTCCTTTATCGCTGTTCTCAGAGACTGTTTCATGTGGGAGCTGAGGCTGAAGCTTCTCCAATGGAACGGCTGTATTTTACTTTAGAAAGTGGTTTATCTCCTGAGTGAGTCCTTTTTGTGTCCTGCAGTCACTGACACTGCTGAACCTTCTGTTTTACTGCTCCGTCGCTGCACTCTTCACTCTAAGCCATTGCCACAGGAAACCCATTCCAGCTGGAACTCCAAACAATGCTTCCGCTACACTTACTTTATGAGCATAAGTACCTATTTTTCAGATCATTGGGTGTATCAGCAAAGGTACCTACTCTTTGTAAGTGTTCCTTAAACCTATACTTAAGCTGGGCTATGAAATGGCAGAAAACTGCATGTTGGATCTATCATTACTGGGGGGCAAAGAGAAAGAAAAAGCGTTGTCTGCTGTATGAGTAGAAGAGGAAGGAAGCTTTGTATTTCCCCACCACTCCTTATTCAAACATCTGAGATTGTGAGAAAGATGGAATTGAAGTGTCTCATGGCACTTATAACCAAATGGGCCAAAAATGAAATCTCTCCCCAGACTTGAATGAGCGCTTACCCACATCTAACTTCTTGCCTATGATTTCAACATCTCCGTTCTACATGGCATTCTTCTCTTTGTGTTCCAAACTGCCATGAGAGGTTGCTATACTGCTATGACTGCCCACTGCTGCTACCAAACCAAAACCTCTGCTGACTGTTATGATTATGGCTCATTCCTTCACCGTTCTGTCTTTCACCCATCAGTAGAGAATAGTCAGCCCTGCAAGTTAGCCAAAGTTTTCAAATCGTCTTGAAATCTAGCAAGCAAACAAATATATACACATTTGTATATATTTGTACATATAATATATATCAGTCTTACAAATGTTATGATAAATAATTTTAAAAATTAAGTATTTTTTAAAAATAATTCCCCAAATGACTGGAAAGTTGCCTTTTTTTTTTCAGCTTTTCCACTCCTCAGTTCTGTAATACCCAAGTGATCGTTTTCTGCACTTGTATAAAACAAAAATAGTTTTGCTCTTAAAAGATGAGATTTGGCACTCAGGGCAAAATTCTCCTCTCCAATCTGCAATGCAGATGCCTTTGCTGCAGAGCGGATTTCAGCTGCCTTTCTGCATTCATTTTGTGCATAAAACTTCCATGGGCGTCTATGGAAGCTCCACGCATGGGCTCTGCTCAGACAACACAGAACAGGCCGCAGGGAAGAGTGTTCCCCTGGTTTACCCTGAATGCCCAGGCCCAAAATTGAGATCCTCAATGAGGATGTAAGTCAGGCTGCTGGTAGCCATTTTAAGATGGTTCGTACATGAGGAGGAAATTTTCTTGGAGGAAATGCCTGTTGGTGAAGTTGGAGGTTTGGCGATGGTTTGGTGCTCCTATGGCTACCTTCTCTGTGTGCAGGGCTGTTACCCTAGTTTCCTATAGTGCTGCCTTATAGGTGCCCGTGTCTCCTCCCATTAGCAGCCAGCCTGGAGCAGTTGGAGCTGCCGCTGTCCCTCCAACCCATCCTGTCACATGTGTGAGAACACGTGCAAAGTAATCGACAGGGAGGAGAGCCTCGGGATGAGGAGGCTATGAATCCTGTCAGCACTGGTACAGGGGAAGGGAACTTCTTCCCTCGTGTAGGAAGAATATGCTAAAGCCAATGCCAATTGCTGTTTCTGTGTGCCTTGAGGCAATGCAAGCAGGATTTTCTCTTTACATCACAGCTAATTAGAATGAATACATCCGGTGAAATAGCAGCATTGAATATTAATTGAAATATCCTCCATCTCACTCAGACGGTTTTTGAGTTTCTTTTTTTCTGCCTGAAGAGTCATACCAATGCACGTATGTATGCATGTATGTATGTCCATGTGTCCATGCCTTAGTTTGAGACAGAAATGAAAAATCACAGGCCCCAGTGGTAATGTATTTTGATAGTAGTCAGCTGCAGAATTATTTATTCAGCCATTTTGAAATCTGTTTCCTCCCTAAAGCATTATATGTGAGGAAAGGCAGGGGGCAGACAAGGCATCCACTTCAGATTTCTGTGCCAGATGTGGTAAATAATTAAAGATACAGGGTGAAACTTGGAAAAATATTGGGATCTGAGCACCTAGCAGTCCTGATATGCAGCGGGGCTTGGAGAAATCTGGCATTTTTGGGAACGGTACATGAAAAGTTATTGCTCCTCTTGCAAGGACAAAAGTCAGCTCAGAGAACCTTCAGTCTCCTTTGGGTTCAGTGAGGCCATGAACATGAACATGGGTCTTTGCAGGTCCATTTGCTACATATAGTGATCTTAGTGATAAAGCATAAAGAAAATAATCCACATTAATAACTTAGGTTTTCTTGATGCTGTAGAGGATTCTTTTACCTAATTTCAAGCAGACAGGCAGTTTCCCATGGCAGTAACACTGGTGGGATTCAGGAGAATAAAAATCTTTCTGGAAAACAGATGCAAACCCATACAATTTCTATTCTATAGGAAGAATAGGAGTACAGATGTAACGTCTCACTACTGGCTTACTACTGCAACGACTCGCTCACTGCCTGACGTTCACCTCCTTACAGAACAGACAGTTTAAAGCGCAGTATCACATACGCCTTTGTCTGGAATTCTGTTCCTTGAAGAGATGCTATTTTTACATTCCTTGGATGAGGCCTTTCAGTGTAAGTGCTTGTCTTGGTTCTACAGCTTCTGTTTGGTTGTTTCTCTATCAATTTTTCATAACTCTGGGCAAGCCTCTTAATAGCTCTGCCTCGTTCAAGCCCAGACTGGATGCCAACAGCTGGAACCTGTGCACTGACTTTGCCCCTCTCATTGAATTAAAGAGAGCCTCAGTAAGAAGGAAAAGGAAGAATTAATTAGCATCACTTCTGGCATCGTTCATTCGCTCCAAAAAAATTGTCTGTAAGGTGCAGTGGGATTGAATGATCAAGGTTGATTCAATATAGGAAGTGCATTTCTTTCATGGAGAGGCTGGGTCAGCCTTACAGGAGTTTGTGGGTATTCCTTTGCTTACATAGCTGATGTGGGTTTTGTTGTTGTCGTATTGATGTATTGTTGGTCTCCTCTGTTCAATGAAAACGTGGAAGGAATCAAATTACCCTTTTCATTTACAAAATAATAGAAAAGGGGAAAAAAGTGTTCTATGCTTCACCCTTTAGAAGGCGTAATTGACACAAAAGCTAGAACACATCACAGAGGATGTATTTTGCTGTTTGCAAAGTCATCGGTTCCAGTGCTCCAGATCAGCTCTGAGTTGCCCGGTACCCCTGGTTGTCCCATCTCCTCTGCACTGAGATCAGTGCAGGTCTCTGGGATCAGTGTCTCTGCTGTGCACGTTTCTCATCCGCAGCCTGTTACTGCATTACACAGAAATCTCCCTTTTAGCCTCTAATCCTGGCAAGCATTTCTTGGACCATATCGCTATCCTTTCATGTTGGCCAAGTTTAAAGGGGAAGATGGAGGAGGAGAAAGATTAGCCAGCTGCTTTTAAAACCCATCAGTGCACACTGTGTTTACTGAGATGGGTAATAAAGACAAGCTTTGGTTCTATTGTTTTCGTTTTGGATAAAGCCTGTGTTGTGTTTGGGGAACAGAGATCTTGCACTTGTGTTCTATGATTGGCGTGCTGCTCAAGGACTGTGAGGAATAATCTTGTGCTCCAAAGGAAGTTGGCAATAAAGTTTACTCTATAAAAAGAAGCAGGCAGTCAGGATACAGTTTCCTATTCTGAGTCGAAGCAGTCAGAAATTCCGACCTCGAGGGTCAGGAAAGATTCCAGGACTTCCTGAATCACGACTGGGATGTGCAGCCACCCTCCTGCTCCCTTCCTCTCATCCTTTTGGCCTGAGTCCCACTGGGGTTGCAACCCTGAATTATTTTATTCAATCCACCGTACGCTGGGTGCTTATTGAGAACACCTACCAGACTTTCCCTCTGTGGTAACCAGCCCTGCTGTTTCTGCTCTGTGTGCTGTGCGTATCACCAACTTCCCCCATACTTAGGAGGCTTCTAAACCACAGCAGACACTGGATTCTCCCCTAAAATGATGAAGATAACAGCTCTTGTTGTTTCCCATGTCTTTGCTTGTGGCATTTCACTTGTGAAACAAAAGTGCTAATGAACCTGTAAGCTGTTTGGGTGGTGATTTTATTCCACAGTTACTTTTTCCTCAGAATTATTTTGAGAGCACAGCTTTTAAAGGATGGTTTTCTTTCTCCTTTAAAAGGCTTTGGACGCTTGAACAAAAGCACACGCTTTGTTTCCATATGGCCACATTTGCAATAAAGGCAGTGCACAGCGCTGTCTTTATTACATGGCAGCGTGTTCTTTATTGACTGCGATTTTGCAGACGCACTTCTGTTAGGAACTTTCCCTGCTTATTTTTCTGTTTGTCCATATATATGCTTGGCAACTTAACCAGAGCGCATGAGGAACTGCTCATATTTTCAATCTCATGTGGTTCTCACCCCCAAATAAATGGTCACAAAATAATATGAAAAAGCATGAAATGATACATGCATGCACAATATGCTGTGGTTCTGTGATACTTTATGACGTGAAGAAGTGAAATTTCAAATCTGCCTGAAAGAAGGCAAAATGTAAAATGAATGAATCCCTTGTAATGTAGAACAGCTTAAATCTGGTGGAGCAGCTCTAGTAGGACTGACTTATCTGGTTGGTTTTCCTGAGTTTGATCATTTATTGCATCTTATCCTCACAATTTTCTTCCTTCTGAGAGTACACTGAAGAAATCATAGAATGGCTTGGGTTGGAAAGGACCTCAAGAATCATCAAGCTCCAACATCCCAACCACATGCAGGGCTGCCAACCTCCATATCTAATACTAGACCAGGCTGCCATCCAACCTGGCCTTGAACACCTCCATGAACTTATGATGTGATTACTTTCCCTCCACTGTTACACAAACAGCACTTGCAAAGGATGAAATGTTCTCATGTAGAGATAATGCAGCAAATAGCAAAGAGAATTGGCACCTGGAAAAGGGAAGAAAATCTAAAAGGTGAACTGACAAAGTTAACAGGGAAATTAACTTGTATGTGAACTGAATACTTAAGATGATGAAATTCACTGAAGGACTGAACAGGGAATCTGTGGTTCAAACAGCATTCTTTTCCAAAGGGCTGACCACGGTGTCATTAGGCACTGCAGTAAGTGGTAAAACAAGGCGAAATAAGCGCCTCAATCGTGCTTTTAATAATTCTTCTTCTCTTCTGCTCAGTGTGTCTTTCACTGTGCAGCATGCTGGACTATCATCAAAGGATGGGTGGGGAACCACTTCACCTGGAACACCCTGTAATTTAGCAGTTGGGTCATTTTTGTGGGAGATGTGAGTTTGAGCCTCTTCAGGCAGATGTCTCCCACTTCCTTGTTGCTGGGTTAAAGGGGATATTACCCCAGCATCTTAAGAAATTATTTTCTTGAGGAAAAACCTCGGGCTCCTAAATTTGAGAAGGATGTTCTTTGTTGGGTTGAGCAAAGGTGGCCATGAAGGCCATCATTCAGTGTCTGAGGTTCACAGCCTTGCTGAAGGGAGAACTTCATACCCACGGCTCTCCTCTGTGTTCCCACTGGAGGGCTGGGAGCCCGTTCAGCAGCACGTTGTCTTCTGTGACTGCTGTGCTCCATGAGAGCATGTTGTGAACATGCACGTGGCTGTGGGCACCCTCCAGTAGAAGTGTGCCCTCTTAAATGGAGCCATACAACAGCCTAGGTTCATGGTAAATCTATCCCTCAGTTCTTTTCAGTCAGATGAGCGACTCTGATAGCTCTCGGGTTTAGTTCAAACCAACTAACTGTGATGCCAGCACGTCACACTCTTGATTCTTCTCTGCTAATTAACAGGAAGGTGTGAGGTGGTCCTGAATCCAAGACACGCTATTCTGTGCTGAGCTGGCACAGCCTAGGCCTTATACTTCCTCAGCAGGAAAATACCTGCACCAAAAATCCAATGCCATGCTGGGAATACTATCTTGAGCTCCTTTCCCATTTCAGACAGCGGCACTTGTTTGTCTTTCTTATTTCTCATTTGCTATGCAATAGCCTACGAGGCTTCAAACTGTGAGAGTGAGCACGGAATGTCAGTCTTTACTGCATTTACTCCAGCATATGCAGGTTATTTTAGATGATGATTCCTTTGCAGGAGAAACAATGAACTGTATGAATCAAATGTTTTCACAGCAGTTGAAAACTATAGCTTGGCAACAAATGGGAGCGGGAAAACATTAAAGCCAATGTAGTAATAACAGATGGGGAAGAAAGAGAGAGATGGGGTGGGAGATAACAAGGTGCTGGGTAAAGCACGTAAGCTAAATGGGAAAAATTAGATGAGGAAAGGAATGTGAAAAAGTGGGGAGAGAAAGGCTGAGAAATCTGTCCTGCCCGGTGAGCAAGCTGCCCTGCCTCGCGTGGGGAGAAGGGAAGGTTAGAACTTTCGACTGACCTGAGATGAAATATAACATGTATTTTCACAGTGCCTCGATAATAATGATAAAGTGATCGGATTGCAGAATGGTCTGGGAAATGGGTGCTTGTTACACTGATTTCCTGCAGCCTGGCCTGCTGCTGGGGCAGCTGTGTGCAATGGGACGCAGCAGTGCTCCGGTGTGCGGGGGGACGGTGCCATGCCGCTCAGTTCCATGGGGCAGCACGCGCCTGAGCTCCAGGCTTTGTGGCGCTTCTTAGCCGGATCTCCACTTGACTCGTATGTATCCTTTAAGTGCAGGTTCCTTCTGTCTGAGCTGAGGTGAGAGGAGTAGTTTAGGTCTAGCACTTAGAACAGAAAGGAAATGTTACAGACTGAGGTTTTTGTATAGCTTGTGCAGGGAGTCTCAGGCACGTGGCCAAGCACACAGCGGATCAGGTTTTGGTTGTGCAAATGTCCCTGTGTTGAAACCCAAAGAGATTATTTTTCTAATATTCTTATCCTGGAAACTGCTCCCAAATGTGTGTCCAACAGCCATCTGCGATGGCCCCCGTTCATCAGTGACAGGTTACAGCTGCTGGGAGCTGCACTGGCCGTAACTCCAAAGCCCAGGACCCACTGTGTATTTCCCAAAGGCAGAGACTGAGGACTCCGAGTCTGTGAGCCCCTTTTTGTGGTGTGCTCCTGTGACGGGGGATCAGACCAACAGCATTAGCTTCACAAGTAATACACATGGCTCAGCGCTGCCTTTCCCACCGAGCACTGCTTTCCCTTATTCCTCCTTCACACGGCATTTGCCTTTCTCTGTTGCTTGTTTGGGCACTGAGTCCTCCATACCCGCAGTCACCCCATAAATCCTGCAGAGGACAGCCTGTTTTTTCCCTTCCTGAGCGCAAAGGAAGAATGGAGCACGTTTGGCAGGTACAGCCCTGCTGATGTGAAAACCTGCTGGTGAGGCTCACTGCACTTTGCCCGGGGGCTGTGTTCACCCAGGGCTCCAGGAGAAGCCGCACACCTCGGGCTGCTCCGCATTTCCCTCTTGGTCTACCCAAGCTGCTTGAAAACACAGCAAATTTTTAA
Source organism: Pavo muticus (assembly GCA_016647715.1). NCBI lineage: Eukaryota > Metazoa > Chordata > Aves > Galliformes > Phasianidae > Pavo > Pavo muticus. The sequence goes on along the minus strand of JACDJE010000341.1, from coordinate 1,176,418 downwards.
TGTGTGGTGTCATCTCACAGCCTCTGCCAATGAATGTAAATGGCATAAAGAGCATGTGGAACAGATGGAATGAGACATGCACGTAAAGAATTAAAGTATTTGTGAGGGAATTTGGCAAGGATGTTGGAATGCTTCGAGCGCTGCGTACGGGGGTGGCGAGATGGAGACCAGGATGCGTTGGGGGTGGGGCTGGATTCTGGTGATCCATTTCTTTCAGATACAAGATGTGACCTATTTCTGTAATCACCCTCAACACAGCAACACGTCTTCCTTTTCTCTCTGCTCCCGATACCTTTTTGGGAAGCTTGGCAAATTCTTTACAAAACGTTTCCTTGAGGAAGGAGCTGTGAGTTGCTTGTTGGTTTTTGGCAGTTTGTTGTTTTTATATATATATATATATATATTTTTTTTTTTCTGTTGGAAATATTAAAGCAAATGAAGGATAGCAAAGAGCAAAATCATGGGTGGGAGGGGAGTGTCATGTTTCACTGTCAGGAGAGCTCACTGACCTGTGCTGCATGCAGGAGAGTGATGTGAGCAGCAAAGAAAGTATTATATTAATGCTGCTGTTAAATTTACTTAAGTGGAATGACTTCGCTTTTTAATTTATAAATGGCCTCATGCGCTGACTTAATCTTATTTTTAAATGACTTTTTAGGAGATGTTGCATACACAGAAACAAGAGAGCTCTTGGGAGCACCTAATTGAGTCGGAAAGGAACGGGAATAAGTGATGTAACAAAAAGCCAGTGCAGAATGGAGCAAAAAGCAACAGCTTCTACAGACCCACTCCTTCTGTGCTGCATGTAAGTAGATGTGGGGACCAACACTTCCAATCAGTTCATTGCCTCTGGAGGTACTTCTGGAAGCTCTTGGCTGCAGCTTGGATTGCTGTGGGTGCAGCCCCGCGGAGCTGCTCGGTCAGCTGCACACCTCTGGTCACACACCTGCACGGCCTTCGGTGCCCTCCCTGTCTGTGTTGCTTCAGGTTTTGGGATCTTCAGTCTCCCTTTCTCAGTAAGGGGTGACAGAAGCCCTAGGTTTCGTTAAATGTTCTGTTTGCTGCTAATTTCACACACGTGAAAATAAGGTTTCTCCCAGGCACAGAGGAGCAGATGTGTTAACTGATAAGATTTTTGAAAGAAAAAAAAGAAAAAGATATTTATTTCAGAAATGCTGAGTAGTGATCCTAGGAAAAGGTGTCACCCAATGGCTTTCATTAAATCCCCATCACAGCTTCCAGCAGCACCGCTGGGCTTTGAAGGAAGCCCGCATCCAGTCTACTCACCCCACAAAAAATCCTGAAACAATGATGTGAATAGAAGAGACAACTCAGGTTTCCCTTGGTAATCATAAAGGGCTCAAATTCCCTTCCTTTCCATCCCCAAGGGGGGCATAAAGACTTCATTTATGAGATTGTTTGCGCGTGACTAATCTATTTCTAGTTGCTAATTGTAATGACTAATGCATCTTATAAGCAAATATTAGCTTGTAATAATACCTGAACAAGTAGATTTATAAGCGTTAAGCAAAAATACAAATAATTAGCAGTAGCTGACTGGTGTTATCTTCTAATTAACTGTAAAGGCTCTTCCTATGTGGAAGAAAAAGCGTGAGGATTTCTCAGGAAGCTGTGGAGAGAGCTGGGCCAGGTGGAAAAGAGGCAGCGGTCAGGTAACGTCTAATTTCATGGGAGCTGGGTTCAGTCATGCTTCCCCCACTGACGTCAGTGCAAGAAGAGCACTTTCAGCCAGTTCCTACCTGCTGAGCCCATATGTCCACTGGGAAGGATTTGGCAGACTTCTCCACGTAGAGGTAATTATAAGAGACAGGAGCTGTTCTGATAGCGCAGTTCGGGACGTTTTTCTGCCCACCTCTCGCTGCCCGCTACTTACAATGCCTGTCTGAAGGAATGCTGTTGACCAGACACCAGATTCGATATGTGCAGTGCTTCTGACTCGGGCTGTTGTGCTTTTCTTTGACTTTGCAGTGATGTTCCAAGTACGTTATTGAAAGCGGGTTCTCAAGTGAGGTGGAACACCAGAATTGGTACAGAATACTTCTATCTTTTTGCACATTTTTGACACAGATAATGCAAAAGTGATTTTCCAGCTGTTCAGATGTAAAGTTTGTACACAGATTAAAGTGGCACAGCTCGTATTATACTTGAAAGCTGAACCTAAAGGAATTCTATTGACTTCAATACCTCCTGAATGCAGGCTTGAACACTCACAGACAGTGTTTCCAGTGACTTGTGCCCTGGTTGCCTGAGGGGCAGTCTGAGTATTGATGCCCACCCTGTGCCAGGACGCCCCAGGAAGCTGGCTGTCTGAGCAGGCTACAGCCAGAGCACGCAGCAGCACACAGCAGGTGCCTCATTGGAGAACTGGACCTGAGGGATGAGACTGTGGCAGGAGCAAGCATGGCAGTGTAGGCACAGCCTCTGAAAGCTGATGGATGAGGGCTCCTGGCCCCTCAGTTACAAATTGCATTTTGGCACACAAACAGAATCGTAGCTTCAAAAATAGAATTCTGGAATAACTTTTTACAGCACTAAGTGTAATTCTTCACTTGAAATCTGCAAGTATTACCAAAAATATTTGGCCCGTAGCGCAGACAGACATCCAGAAGCCAGCTGACTTCCCTAAAGCCATGAAGAGACTTGAGAATAATGCTACAAATGCTCTCCAGATTTCATGCTCCCAATTACTTTCTTCAGTTTTGCTCTCTTATCATTGAAACATAGAATCTCAGAATGGCTTAGGTTGGAGGAGACCTTAAAGATCACCTACTTCCAACCCCCTGCCATGGGCAATATTGCCAGCTACCAGATCAGGCTGCGCAGGGCCCATCCAACCTGGCCTTGAATGCCTCCAGGGATGGGGCATCCACAGCCCTTGTGGGCAACCTGTTCCAGTGCCTCACCACCCTCTGAGTGAAGAATTTCTTCCTAACGTCTAACCACAATCTCCCCCTCTTTTAGTTTAAAGCCATTCCCCCTTGTCCTATCGCTATCAGACCATGTAAAAATCAGTCCCCCTCCTGCTCGTAAGCTCACTTCAAGTACTGGAAGGTCACAGTACGATCTCCCCAGACACTTTTCTAGGCTGAACAAGCCCAATTCCCTCAGTCTTTCTTCACAGGAGATGTGCTGCAGCCTTTTGATCATTTTGTGGCCCTGTCTTCCATGTTCTTGATACTCCGAAGAGTGATCATAATGCTGGGAACTGCTCAGCCTGCAATTCAGAGGACTGCATCTTGCTGAACTTCAGTAAAGAGTTACTGTACTCACAGTGTTAGCAGGAAGGACATCGTGATTTACATGTGCTCATACAGTCCGTCATTGTGGGCTAATATTGAAAGATGAATTAGAGACTCAGTGACATTTTTATACCTAAGTTTCTCATTTTCCTCAAGTTAAGTAGCTGTGATTTTAGTTTAGATTTTATGCAAAAATATTTCTTCCAAATATGCATTTGGAATACAAAATGTGTTTCGTCAAGCACTGTATTAGTTGGAGAGCTACAGCAGATTTTAGACACTGCTGTGTACTGTGACTTCTAGCTTTGTCAATCAATTAAAAAAATCTCTATTAGTAACACTTAAGGTACTTCTAACTGAAAAAAAAATTATCTCAGAATAAAGCTGTATCCAAAAAGCCTGAATAAAGCAGGTACAAACACTAAGTGTCCTAACATGAGTTTGAGGGGTTTGTTTGAACCAGCAGGGGTGATCTTTGCCCAGGTTGTGTCCATGTGCCAGGAAGCCAAAGGTCGTCCCAGATTAGATGAGAACAAAATCACCTACAGCCTTTACAAAATGCAGTTTCTAATGCAAACTACTGCTCTTAGTCAACATGGATAGGGAAAAGTAAAGCACAAGATGGAGGGGACCAGAAAGCAAATGCTGTTGTAACCAGGTCTTTGTTACACTTTCCATCTGGCTTTGCAAGTCCATCCACATTTGAGCCCTTTTCTACATAAAATCTCTAAGAATTTTCAGCAAAAATTACCAATGGAGCTGATATGTAGGTATTAGTTTTATTATATGTCTTAAATGAGGCCAAAGGGCTTCAGTCTTCATATAGGGAAACAATAAATATTACTGTAAAATTCATTTCATCACATGTCAAATAAAGACAACCGTTTCAATTCCTTCCTGAGATAAGTGGCTTTCATCAGAAAAATCCATAAAAGCAGTATTCAGTGGCCTGCAGAGAAGCAGGGTGAACAGATATCTCGAAGCTTGCCTAGCAGACTGAAAGATGGGTTCCCATTAAACCATCACTGCAAGCCATGGCTGGTTTCCTGAGCAATTAAATCAAAAGCAGTTGAAATATTTTATCACTGATGAGTCCAATTTCATCTAAGACTCATCTTGTAAGTTGTTGGTAGTAGGAGTGGTAGTAAAATAAGATTTCCTTTGTGATTCCTTTTCAAGTGTAGGGTTTGTGAAACCTTAAAATCAGAGAGAAATGAATTGTTTCATTTGATAGGGCTTGGAAATAGGGAAGTCAGCACAGGGCATCTGTGCAGGTTGTGTGCCTCTACTTCTTTTATTCATACTCCTAATTTCAGCAAAAGCTTTCAGCACAACATTTATCTGCAGATGATGGATCACCGAATGCTTACAACCGAAGGAAATGAACATAAAAGATATCCAGCAAATTATTTTGGTGGTTGGATCTTTCACAGAGCAAGTCTCACTTTTTGTAAGTTTTGTTTTCTATTAAAAAAATACAGTTTATGTATGGCTTGAAGACAGAATTTAGCTACACATTACTATGGGCTCTGATTTGTATGTCGGACAGCTGAGCTGTAGGTGAACGTGACAGCTTTGTGGCCAAAAGAAGTCCCGAGACTCAGATTCCAGAACTCAGGTTCAGTGAGGTGAGAGAGGTAGGAGAGCACAAATCAGAACATTTCTTATTCTCTCAGTGTAACTAACGGGCCTCCAGTGGGCCCTGCCCAGTTGTTTTGGGTCAAGATGGAGGCAAGGAAGGACAAAAGGGAGAATAGGCATAAACTGTGAATAATGCAGAGATTATTATAAGTACTGCAATACATGTGTCTGCCAAGAGAAGTGCGTGGTGTATTGTCAGTACACCAGTGACAGACTGGCTTTGTCAGTGTTCAGATGAGCTGATGTTTGGGGATATAAATCAGAACCTTAATCTCTCTTTAAATGGTGAAGTCCGTGACCATGACATCTACTTCAAACTGGTTTCCATTCACCTCACACATTCTCAGCCACTTCATTTTGTTCAGGAACAACTGCACACCGCTTTGTAGATCCAAAACTTATTTCATGTTTTCTTCTCACATCGGTTTGCAACATAACCTTTTAGCCTGAGAGGCCTACAAGTACAAAAGCTGGAGTGCTGTAAGAAGGTATACTTTTAATAGCGAGAAAAAAGCAAATCTAGAGGGAGGAAAAGAGGGAAGATTGCAATTCAGATGAAGTAATGACTTGAGTATGAGTGATGGACACATGTATAATGAAATCCTAAGAGAAGTCCCCTCCTTACAAATAATCTGGGCCCCGCTGAAGGCTGGAAGCTGCAGAGCTGTTTTCTAGAAGAGCCTGTGGTACGTTTTCAGTTTGTGGTGACTGTTTCCATATCTCCCCATAGAAAAAGGTTATGAAGTACTTCCACTGAGTGGATACTCTGTTTTTTTCTGTCTTCTAAAGGATCTTGTTTTCCTTTCTTGCATGTGTGTGGAAGGGTTTTCACCAGAGTACGATCAAAATAGCCAATCAAAAGGATGTGTTGAAGTCAAGCTCACAGATCGTTTTATTCCCAATTACAGCATTTGCAACAAGAGAGATGATATTTCTAGAAAAGGAGGAATGTATACTTGAAGGGAGAAGAGTTAGAAAGTAACTGGAGCCGAACAGTAGAAACCCACAAGAGCTGCCCTGGTTCAGGCATTGTGTGGTCAGTGGTCACCGACCACAAGATATATGTTTTTCATTCCTCTTTATTGTAGAAGAATTTGAACATGACTTAAGGAAAGAACCAAGGTTTCTTGGGGCTTTACGTACAAAACCTTTGTGTTATCTTTTTCTGTAAGGCAAAATGATTTTTAGAATTTAAATTAAATTAAAAATAAATAAATAAATAAACAAATACCATTTGCTTATACTTTTCCTGCTCTTTGAAAGGCCTTATTGCCTCTGAGAGAATT